>CAUYPK010136620.1:0-139993 GCA_963574355.1 Loris lydekkerianus | reverse complement strand
CCGCAAAAATTTTTTCATAAAATAACTATAAATTGTGTATTTGCTTATTGGGCCCTGTTTTTTTTGTTTTTATTTTCTATCTCTTCCTTGGAGACCCGGGGGGGGGGGGGGGGCAAGAAAGGTGGTTTTAAAACACACTGTATGCCATGGGGCAGCAGTTGGAGGCATAACAGAGCTGCGCCCCTCCAGCGTCCTCCAGTGGAGGCAGCCACAGGCGGACTGGGCTTAGCTGTTCTTGCTGCAAGGGTCAAGGCTGTGACCCCATCTCCTAGCTGCTCTGGGGCTTTTATAACTAGAGGCTTTCTATTTGGTGCAAAGCCAGCTGTCCTTCGAAATATGCATGTCCCTCAAAATGATATGCACGCACATTTGCTAGAAGAGAGACACGTTTGTAGTTAACTTTATGTTCACGGGACAGGGTAAAACGCATGACAAAAGAAAATGTGTTTGGACGCCAAGGCTGTCCACATCTGTTGTGAATTTAGAGTTACTTTGAATATTACCCAGTGCTGTGGCCAATTGATTCAAATTGTCCTTTTAAAATGTGCTGAAATGCAGGCCAGGTCTGGCAGCTCGCACCTGGAATCCTAGCACTCTGGGGGGCTGACGCCAGAGGATTGCCTGAGCTCAGGAGTTCAAGACCAGCCTGAGCAAGAGCAAGACCCCGTTTCTACTAAAAATACAAAACTTAGACAGTCCTCATGGAAGGGACCTGTAGTCCCAGCTGCTCAGAAGGTTGAGGCGGGAGGATCACGTGAATGGTGAATGTAGGAGTTTCAAGTCGCTGTGACCCAGGCTGATGCCATGGCACTCTAAAAAAACTGCTGGATTGTAAACGTTTATGATGACATGATAGAGACACATGGTTTAAAGATTTAAGGAAGGATATGACACATATTTTTACAAATAAATTAGGATTAGTTTAAACCCTTTCCCCTTTTTCTCTTGACATGATTATTTGAATCTCATGCCCTCTTTATGTTCCAAGATCACATTCAAGTTCCCCATTGAATTTCATCGTCCTGTGTTTTCTGTCTTCCCTGGTCTGTGACAGTTTCTCAGGATTTCTTTATGTTTCATGACCTTGACAGTTTGGAGAATATTGTCAGGCATCCTGAGAAATGTCTGTGAATCTGGAATCATTGCATCTTTTTCTCAGTATTGCAGTACGGCAGAATCCCACAGAGAAGAAGTGTCCTTCTCATGCATCATCTCGGAGGGTGCATGACATCCACATGACACCACAGCGTCATCTACTTTTAGACTTGAGCCTGATGCTAAATTGCAGCAAATACATGATAACAAACATTTAAGAAAATTCATATTTCAGTTGTCAAAGGATACTGAGATGTAAGCCATCAGCGATGTTGCTAGAAAATTCTCTTTCTTATAAATCTTTCTATCACTCAGCAAAATATGATGAACTTCGTTAAAAAGCTACAAATAAAATACTTACGTACAAAAATATTTTTCATCTTTAAAGAAAATTTGTTTTCAGCTGTGGTGACATATTGGACATTGGAGAGCACAGACGTGACCCGTGTGTGCACGTAATGAGTTTGTGCTCCTATTTCGGCATGTGATAAAATGCTGGAGGAGGGCGCGTACCAGCTATGCACTTTATCGACATGGATGAGAATACGCATGATAGTGGATGATTTTTGCTATTATCTGGAGTAAACATATGGCAAGTGCATTTTGCTGCCAGTTTTCTGATGCTGATTATGAACTAGATTATGAAATAACATCGTATTTTGCCTAATCAGTATCTGTGGTGGTTATTAAGCTACAGACTAGAACTGGAAAATCACTCTAAGCAGCAGGCTCTGTGAGAGAAATATCAATACAGTACGTACTGGGAGACATGCGTTTTCTATTAAAATGTGAAGCCCTTAAAGCACGCAGGGGGAGATCTCTATGGTAGATAAGGGGAACTAGATTAAGTCTCCCAGTATTCATTTGGAAATTGTCATCTAGGCTTTTCAACTCCCTTAATACCTAAAGCTTCTGCCTGGAAAAATAAGTTTGCATGTCAGAACCCTGACAAGGTAGGTAGGGAGTTGTAGGTAACAAGCAGAGAGCGATATTTTAGTCTACTTGTGTGATGTGCTGTAAAGACTTTGGAATAATCCCTCCAAAGTAAATGTCAGATCTGCATGTGTATTCAATTTTAAAAATATGAGTGTGAATCAGACTGTCCTACTCAAGAAAATATATGGTTAGCGAAAAGTCTACCTGGCTGTAAAATTTCTTGGGGGAATAGGAAATTCTTGCATTCACAAACTATCACGTTGATAGCACATGTGTTTATTAATCTCTTTCTTTGTGCAAAATACTATCGATGGCACTGTGGGGGATACCAATGATATATAAGACAATGGATCTACTCCTAAGTGTCTGTACTACTTCTGGGAGAAACAGGGTAAATGAGGTTCTATCCAACTTTGTATCCAGAAGCCCATGGCTGGTCAGTGAAAGAGAAAGTGTTGTCTGAAGCAAGATGTCTGTGATGTGCATTTGAAGGTCTCAGCTTCTAGATTCCTATGAGTGAATCCATTGTTGGGGAAGAAACTGATAGTAAGGTAGAACCAGATTAGACAAGTAGGTGAGAGAAATATCAGACACTGAGCAAAATGGGAGGGGAAGGGGGGAGAGAAGAGAATGCCCAGAATTTCCAGCTGGAGACAGCAGGTTCATTCTGTGGGAAGACAGCATTAGAAAACGGTCAATATTGTCCTTCAGTTATTTAAGTCTAGACCTTACTCGGTGGTCAATGGAAGGGGTTATTTGTAAGTAGCAAAGGAATATACCTTAAGGAGGTCGATTTGGCCAAAGACAGTGAAACCGCTTTGAGGTGTGTAGAGCTCATGTAATATGAGCAAAAGATGATGATGTTCTCAGTTTGGAAAAAGAGATGACACAAATGCCAGAGAGGCTGTTGATGTAGATTCTGACCAAGGATATCTATTTATATAATCATTCATTGGCTTAAAGGCATTTCTTGAGGGCCTGCTCTTCTCGTGGCTATTACTGTGTTAATATTGGAAATTCAGAGTGAATAGGGTAAATGTTGCACCCTACCTAAGAGTACTTATATTCTAGAGGGAAAGAAAGGCTTATTCAAGTAAGTTATTAAAAATCATATGGTCATTTACTTAATAGATATTTCCTGAGAACTTAGTATCTGCAAGACACTTTCTAAGCTGAGAAATCAGAGCAATAAAATGCCCAATCATGGTCAGCGTTAGGAGAGTAGGGGGTTGTAACAGGAGGGTGTCTCATTAAGAGTTTAAGGTAATTTTAGAGAAACAAAAGGGAAGTAATTGAATGTGACTTTCAGGAATCCAGCTGTCATACTTCCTAACTCCTCAGCGTCCTTGCCCTGCAAGAACATAGTTGAATGTTTTCACCCGCACATTGGAAGTCTCAAATTTACTCATCTGGCTATCCACGCCCAATTCTGATCTCATGTGTGAGACATAAGCAGCTTTAACTCTGCAGTCTCCAACTGAATGCCAACAATCCACGTTGCCCGATTAGGGGTGCTTTGGGACCAGGCTCACCCTCCACAAACCCCTTACAGTAGGAGGAGCTTCGTGTGGACCCCCTCCCCGCCCCTTGCTGCTGGTGTTTCCAGGTATTGAGCACATGCTGTTCCCAGGAACTCCTAGAAACAGGTGGTGCTGAGCAGATGTTATTGGGCACCAGTCCCTGAGTGTTTGTGCTCACTCTCCACTTTGGTTTTCTGCCACTCCTTAAAAAGGGTGAGTGGCAGTTGGGCAGAGTCCTTCTGACCCACAACCCTTCACATGTTCTGCTGAACACGAGCAGGTTTACCTCTCCACAGGATGTCCCTGGGAGATTAATGCACCCCGACCTGGCCAGGGGGTGCTTGTCCATGTCTAGATGCCCTCAGATACCAGAGAAGGCAGCCCGACAAGACAGATACCATCGGTCACCTTGTGAGGTAGAATTGAAGAAGGGCAGGAATTTATCTTTTATTTTATGTCTACTTCGACCACGTAAAAGCTCCCTAAGAGCAAAGACTATGTTTTATTCCTCTGCATATCCACAAAACTAAACAGAGCACATGGCATTCAATAAATATTTTTTAATCTAAAAGCAAAAGCCTTTGAGTTGTGCTACACAACAGTACAGCATGGAAAGCTAGATTACGATGGATGGTGTACTAAGGGTGTAGGGCTCTCAGGGAGTGGCCGTCCAGGGGAATGGTGTACAGCAGGAACACCATCGAGTGAAGGGGGCGAGAGAAACCCTTCAGAGTTTGGGAGATTTGAGTAGGAGTGGGAAAGGATGGGATATTTCCTATGTTTGGTGAGGCATTGAAAACAAATTTTAAAAAGTGAAATTGCACAGATGGACGGATTACCTAAAAAAGGAAAAAATAAAGATTTCTTTAAGTGGAGGGAATTTAAGAGAGAAAATAGAAGATATTTTCAGGGATAAAAATTTCTTTACTCCCCATGGTGAAAGTTTTAATAGTAAGCACATTTCTGAAGATAATCGTAGTATATTCCTTTGTATAGCTCTGGTTGGGTGTTGTTACTTGTTTATATTTCTCGAGTGACGGCTCTTTGGGCAAGTCTACAAAATGCTGTAGACTCTTCATTCTCAGCAGCACAGAGACACCCGGCTGTGTGCGCTGTTGCTGGGCTGCCTGAAATGTATCATTTTGCACAAATCACAGCGTTCTTTCCACGACATTCTGCGAATCATAATGCTTTCTGTTCTTAGTCTTGAGATATATTTTAGATGATTTTGTAATAAGAACCACAATATTTATTTATTTCCTTGCATTTTGTTCACGTGTTCACCTCATCATCTGTTAATACCAGTATGCACAGTTCGTGTAAATTGCTCTCGGACTCTCGGCCTCGCCCTCTCCCTCAATTTTGTTGTTTTTCCCCCAGAACTAGTTAAACTTAAAAAATATACAAAAACACATTTTTCCCCCAGGACTAGTTAAACTTAAAAAATATACAAAAACACATTTGTCTTAAATTACACAAAGTCCATATGTGTAAAATATTCAGGAAAAGGTGAAATAATAACATACATAAAATAGGTTTGCTTGATTTAGCAGACCCACATATTTTGCTTTAAAATTTCCCTGGTTACTTTTCGATGGGTAGATATAAAGTTAGTTCTATGAATCAGTTGGACATACCCTGCATAAAAATAAAATTCAACCAAACGTCATTACACATTGAATGCAAAGTTCTCATTTTCTTATGTAACACTAAGTAGGTCACAAGAATTGTCATGTGCTTGTCAATCGCTTGTGCTTTGTTGTCAGTAAAAATTATTTTTATATCATCTTTATTGCCATGTAATTCATATATCATCCAATTTGCTCTTTGAAAGTGTCTTCATGGCATATGCTATATTCCCAGAGTTACAGAAGTATCACCCTAAGCAAATGTAGAACATTTTTCTCCATCTCCCCCAAAAGCTTGATGCGTGTGTGGCCGGCAGCTGCTCCCTGTGCCCTCTTTGTACCCCCACACTCGGAAGTGTCTAAACTCCTCTGCCTCTGGAGGCTTGCCTGTCTTGAAAACTTTATATAAGTGGAATTGTACAATTATGTGTGGTCTTTTGTAACTGATTCTTTTCCTTAGCATAATCTTTTCAAAATCCATTAAATTGTTTGCCTAATAGTATTTTATAATAGGGATGCGCTGTATATTTTCTTTCATTCACTATTTCTGGCCTTTGTGAATGATGCTGCTATGAACATGCACGTGTGGTGTTTTGCGTGGACACACGTTTTCATATGTGTGCATAGCAAGGAATGGAGTTTCCAGACTGTACGCAAGTGCTGTGTTGGACTACCTCAGGAGCTGAAAAGCTGTTGCAAGCAGCTGCACCATTTTACACTTACACACCAGTAATACATGAAGGTTTCACATCGTTTCTTTCCCACTCTAACTCTTATTTTTTATCTGTTTTTTGGCTGTAACTATCCCAGTGGGTGTAATGTGGTGTCTTTCTGAGGTTTTAATTTTTATTTCAGGGATTGTTAGGCATGTTGAGCTGCTTTTCAAGAGTTTTCTTTGGGCATTTGTATATCTTTTTTGGAAAAACTATTCAGGTCATTTGCCCAATTTTTAGGTGGGTCATTTATTTTTTATTCTTGAGTTATAAGAATTCTTTATATATCCTAGCTACACTTTTTTTTTTTTTTTTTTCCAAATCAGATATATGGTTTGCAAATATCTTCTTCTATTCTTTGGGTTATCTGTTAGCTTTTTTGACAGTGCCTTTTGAAGCACAAACATTTTTAATAACTTTGATGAAGTCAGATTTATTTATTTTTTCTTCTCTTGATTAGGCTTTTGGTGTCATATCTGAGATACCATGGCCTCATCCAGGTCACAGAAATTTACATCTGTGTTTTCTACTCAGAGTTTTAAAGTGTTAGCATCTGTCATTTATGTTTGTGATCCATTTTGAATTAATTTTGTACATGATCAGAGCACATGCTATGTATTATTTTAAACATTTCAAATTTATTAAATCCTATTTTATGGTTTAGGACATGTTCTAGTCTGGAGAATGCTCCATATGTGCACTTGAAGACAGTTTTCATTCAGCTGTGTTGGGTGGAGCCTGCTAGGGCTAGCTGGTGATAAGGTTTGTTCAGGTCTCCTGTTTCCCTACTAATCTTTTGCTCAGTTGTCCTATTAATTATTGAAAATGGGTCGTAGCAGTGTCCAGCTATTGTTTTTGAATTATCTTTTCCTCTCTTCAATTTTTTTTTTCAGTTTTTGACTCATATTTTGAGCTTCTCTTCAGTGAATATATTTTTACACTTTATCTTCCTAGCCAAAGTGACTCTATTGTCACTATAAAATGTCCCTCTTTGTTTCTCCTAACTTCATTTGTCATTTTAATGTAGATTTTTCTGACATTAGTATAGTAAACGGTCTTTATTTGGGTGCTAATTGTAAAATATGCGGTTTCCAATCTTTTATTTCAAATGACTTATATTTTTCTGTCTGAAGTTTCTCCTGCAGACAATCCATTAAACATTGAGAAAATCTAAAATGGGTGTTAGTTCCTCTTCACTCCCATGATCTGGATTGGCTGGTGGAAGGAAGAGCCTTCCTTCAAGCAGAGCCTGCATGACTGTTTGTGCTTGTGGTCGGGGCAGACTGAGGATGGTGGATCAGGATTGGGTCCTTAAAAATGCCTCCCCACCTTTAAGGAAAGTTGGCAGTGTCACATCAGAAATGCCTGTGTCCCGGTGGCATTTGGCATAAAGATCAGCAAGTCCATCCCCATTCTCTGGCACAACTTCCGTTGTCCAGTAACAGAATAATCTCCTTAAACGTGAGTCTTCGATTCATGATCCTTCCCCACTTTGCAGAGGAGAGGAGAATATGCCTCTAGTTTACTTCTTTGCCTCCCCCCTTGTTTTCTATCTTATCTTCTCAGGCCATAAGCTCAAAACCCTATATATTTTTCATACCTACATTGGTTCCATCTTTACGTATAATTTTTAACATGTAGATAAATAACAGCATAATCAATAATTGTTAGCCTTAATTTAACTCATGATCTTGAATCCCAGCAGGTCAGAACCACCTGCACTCCCAACGCTCACCCCATGTCTATGTTTATTTGTAGATGTGGAAGATCTAGAAGTTTTATATTGAATTAATGTTTTCATCCCCTTGTTTGAACCCACAGGCCTCATCCCTATGTCAAAATAGAAAAAAAAAAAAAATCATTGCTTATCTTCTTTATGAACTTTTCTAGAATTTTTAGCAGAAAATTTCTATTATTGACAGCCAGTTGTTACTAATTCAGTAAGTACTTCTGTGCATGAAATATATAGCACCTAGTAAATATGGAGTCTACAAATAGTAATGTTTAATAAATAGTGCCAACTACACAGCCAACCTATGGAAAAACGTGAAAACACACACATAAACAAACATTAAAACATGTTTGTGTTTTTCAGAATTTATTTTGAGCTTCTCAAAATGTAACTGTTATAAAAGCAATGAGATAATCTGGCTTTCCCAACGTAGGCTCATCTGTTTCCCGTGTTGTTTCTTCATACAGTACGCTTGTGTTTCTACACAGCTCACCTTTGAGACCTACGATGCTGCTGTAGAATATAATAGTCATTTTCCATCTACTTAATTATAGCTTTGGTTTCATTGTTCACTGTGATAATTTTCTGTGGGCAAATGACACATAAAAATAAGCATATTTATTCAAAGCTCAGTAACTCACAGTTTATCAAAATTTGACCAAGCCTGTGCCATAATGAATGTTTATTAAGAAAGTTGCTAATCTGAGTGCAATAAGGCCAAGGTAGAGTGAGCATTTTAAATGTTGTAGTAACATGGATAGAAATAACGTAGCTATTTGGAAATGATCCCAGAGTTATTCTGCTTGAAAACAGAATTTGTGGCTTGGGAAAATTAAAAAAATAAATACTGATTACTTATAACCAAGAGGAATTTTACATGCTAGATCTTAAAAAGATTGTATAAATTTCCAGATAGGTCCAAAAGTTAAAATGTACATCAATACAGCAACTTGTAGTTGTTACCTGTTAGTACTATGACACAAACTTTGTATCATTATTAGAAGTGCTCTTTTATTGACCTACTATAAATCACATTCTTAGGTGGACCTACAGGGAGATGCATGTGTTTATTACCGTCTCTGTACATTGTTCAAATGAACCTATATCAGGTGTTCTTTTGATTTAAGCCGAGTGATCAGATTATCTTCAGATATCATAGTGGTATTTTCTTGAATAGTTAGCATATTATTGTAATAAAAACATTTAATTCATTAAATCAAGTGAACTGTGTTCATGATGGCAAAATTTTGTTGGTAGTAGTAGTAATTTCATCTTGATGAAAATAAATCTGCATTTATGCTTGGATATTATGGCATTTATGCTACATATAGACTTTTCATTAATTTAGCATATATCTAGCTGATAAATGGTTTTTATTTTTTCTTAGAAGTTTATTAAGATCTCATCAATTTTAAAATTGTGCTGTTAAATAATTATATTTAAGTATAACAACACTAAATACTAACCAATATTAAATATGTTCTGTAGGGAGGGGGAAGGTGGGTGGAGGGAGGGGTGCTGGTGGAATTACACCTGCAGGGCATCTAACAAGGGTATATGTGAAACTTAGTAAATGTGGAATGTAAATGTCTTGGCACGGTAACTGGGAAAATGCCAAGAAGGCTATGTTAACTATTGTGATAAAAATGTGTCAAATGGTCTGTGAAGCTAGTGTATGATGCCCCATGATCATATCAATGTACGCAGCTATGATTTAACAAAAATAATAATAATAATAATAAAATAAATATTTTCTGTTTATTAGATGCCATTTTTTAGGCCTTTTGAAAATGTTGAATGGAGGAAATTTTCAACTGCTGTGATCAACATTCCTACATGTCCTGGAAAACAATGTAAGGTGTTACTGCGGCTTGATATGTCACCCAGGGCTCACGTGTTAGAAACTTAATCCCCATGATCACAGGATTAGATGGTTGGACCTCTACTGGGTGATTGGGCCACAGGGGCTCTGCACTCACAAAGAGATTATGCTGTCCTCACAGGAGTAGGTTAGCCATCACCCTTCCACTGTCAGATCGGGCCCTGCCAGCCTGCAGACCACTTTCCAAGGGAATTTCTTCTCTTTATGAATTCCCCAATCTGTGGTGTTTGGTTATAGCCATAGAAAATGAATGAAAAAAGGTATAATCATACAAAAATGCAAAAGCATTTACACTTAAAATTTTGCCAAAGAACAAAAGTATATTTTAGAAATTATAAATTAGGGGGCTACAGAGATTAATAATATGCATTTCTTATTCTTGTCCTCTGTGAACTTATAATTTAATAGAAGGATACATATGCTATATATATATATCTATATATATATAAGGTTAATTAACATAAGTATAAAAAGCGTAACTAACGAGTGACACATACAATTATTTCACTTTCAGGAATCAGGGACAGTTACAGACAATAACATTTAAATTAGGGTTAGATGGCTTTGTAGAATTTCTTAAATGGACGAAACAGAAATAACATTTCCCCCGAGGAAAGAGCATAAATGGCAGCAAGGCTGAAGTCATGCATCACGTTTCGTAGCGATTAATCGTCCTGCGTGATGCAGCTTAGATGGTGCTCTGCTGCGGCATGGCTGTTGCTTTAAGAAAAATACGAAGTCTAAAAAGTTGACCTCCCTGAAGTTCTCAAGTTTCATAAGGAATGTTTTGCATTGTACTTTATAGATGAGTGTTTCTGAGCAGAGGTAGGATGCATCGCCATATATCGCCATCATCAGTATTTATGAACTGACTTATCCATTAGGTTACCTATACATTGAGTATGGAAGATGTGTGATTACACACATTATGGAGAACTGTACAGAAGATAACCCGGCTGAGGAGCTGGGGATGGAATGGAGGAGCAGGGGCTTGAAGGAAGATTATTCAAGAGACTAACACAGTATCTCCATGGAAAGAAATAGAAGTCTGGTTCCCAGGATGACATTTTTTAGATGTAAAAGGAACAGCTGGATGGGAGACATTTTGAACCGAGAATTGATGAGCGTTGGTGGCTGAGTGAGATAAAGTGGGGGTAAAGCCTTCTTAGACAAACACGATGGCTTAGGGTGGTTCATAAAAAGAATGATGGTGGTAATAACAAAGGCAATGAGGGAAGAAGTGTCTGTGATTTATGCAGCGTCGGATGTCATCAGGACATCAGTACATACGTACAACAAAGTGTTGGAAACATGGGTATTAAATTCAGTGACAGTAGAAGGGCACATGTGTAGATTTAGGGCTTGTCTGCATAGAAGTAATCCGTGTAATTATGGGAATGAACACACAGAACAAGGAGAAAGGAGAAATGGTGCCAGAAATTTGGGGAACATTAACATGAAGATACAGAACGAGAGGAGAAGGGACTCTGAGATGAATGGTTAGTGGCAGAGCAAGACGAGCAGTGAGGAATCACAGCAGAAGGGCAGGGAAGGAGACGATTCCGTAATTGTTATAAAGTGTCACATCTGTGGAGAGATGCGGGTCACGACAAACGTTTCCAGACAGATTGTGTTGTGATCCATCATTTCAAATCCGAGAAACACGGCCGACCTGACCTTTCTGGTTCCCCCGTGTAAGATTCAACCTGCTGGCTTCTTGGTGCTGCTGGGAGGGCTGCGTTTGTTTCTGTCCATGAAGATTTTACATTTCTTGATTTTTATGTATTTCAAAATTTCAATAATGACTTTTGTATTGGGTGCTCTGCAGACTGTGGGTTGCCATGGGGAAGTGGTAGTTGGCCTTAGAGAAAATAATCTCTACAGAAATGGAGAAATGGAAAAGAAACCAGTGTCATTTTATTTAGGAAAGAGGAAATGATAAGAAAGTATACATAGAAAATGTGCGTTACACTAGAACCTCTGAAAGTTGACCATCCAAGGGACTGTGACGAATTTGTGAACATAGGAAAGTGGTGACCAGAAGGAACTAGGCCTCCTGTACTGATGCACACGTGTGGTGCTTGTCTGGTCTGTGAAAATTAGGGCAACTGAAGGAGGCAGTCAGTGCAGGGAGGTCCTCGACGTTGGAGGTTTTACTGTATTTTTCAGAAAAATTTGTCAGTGGGGAGAGTTAGCTGGAATAGTAATATGATGTGGTCCTAGTATGTATACAAGTTAAGGAAAGAAAAGCAGTAAGTTAGGAGAGAAGAAATGAGAAACAGGATGAGATCAAAGTAGGAAGGAGTGGATTCCCTTTGACAAGCAGTAGGCCTATTTCTTCCTTGAGACAGAATGAAGGAAGGAGGATATTCACATGGGGGAATCCTGTTTTCTTAGAGACCAATATGGGTGGACATAGACTGAGAGCCAATTATAAGTCTTCACATTTAGGGAGGGAAAGTCCTGGGAAGTCATTGTCCCTGTAGGTGTGAGGGTCAGATCCAGTATGTGACTGTTGATCACATCAAAAATAAATCTTCTAGAAATTGGGGGCACCCCTATGATTCTTCAAAATGTTAAAGGCCAGCAGCCAAAGACAGACTCAGCTTTTTAATTTGCTGCAGGAGAGGAATCACCCCAGGCAGCTCAGGTGCAGTGCAGAAGGGCTGTTACTAGGATTTGGAATTTTGCTGAATTACTCCAAATATGGTCTGAGTAAAGTTGCAAACAACTTCAAATTGGGTATTGTGACAAGAAAGAATCTTTTCAGCAATTGCTTGTCTCAGCAATTTTTTCAAGAGTTGGAAGGAACCGAGAAGGTAGGGCTGTCCTTGGGAAAAAAAGCTTTGAACAGGAAGCAGCGTTGTGTGGCTTGGCAAGTAACATGGTTCATACAGTTTTGTATTTGTCTACTTAAAAACATCATTTAGGAAACTTATGGCCTGGTTAACAGCAGTATTGAGAAAAAAAACCCTGATCAGGGTTCCGTTCTTTACGAATGATAAGATGAGCTGCTTGTACACGTGGAACGCTCAGCTCTGCACCTTAGGTTAAGTCGAGTCTACTTTCCTGTGTCAGAGTGACTCCAGTGGCCCAGATTCCTAGAGTGGGTTTTTTCCTTCTAACTTGTATGATTTTCACTGCAAATTTTATATAATGTATGATTTCAGAAAACAAGGTCCTGTTCTCATTTTATTTATCACAAAGATTCTGCAAATCATCCAACTTGCACAGAACCCACTCCAACCTTATGAAAAACATGTACTTCTGTGAGGACGTCTGCCCAGCAATTGCTTGTCCAATCTTGGACCAATGCCAGCCTTGTTATTGAACCTTGTAGCCAAGGATAATTGTCTCAAAATAACTTGAACAATTTATGTAACCCCTGCCCCTTATTCTATTTAAAAAAAACCACATTATCTTCTTTGACCTCACTGAACATACACATGCGTGTTTGTCTGGCCAGGGCCATTCGCAGATAAATGTCGTTTTCTATTAGAGAAAATGTGTCTGTTATTTAGGTTTGACAATCTAAATAAATATCACCAACATTTCATTGTTAACATTGTTTGGTATAGTCATCTGTATGGTAGTCGCTACAAGGTATTCCCTACGGGGTGTACATAAGGCACTTGGGTTGTACAGTACCCCTGCAAATTAGGTGATCATTATAGCCCCCTTTTATAAATAAACTAAATGAGGCCTGAAGAGGAAAAAAAAATAATTTTCCTAAACCAGACAGTCTGTTAATGAGGGAGGCCTAGAACTCACCAGATAACATTTGCTTCTGGCACAAATTATTGACTATAGAAGGAACTGCATCGAAATCTTTTGAGTTCATTTATCATGGATATGTTTTCCATTTTATCACAATATTTAGGTAATGCAGTGGGGAGAGAAAAATATCTAGAGGTAGCAGCTATCTACTGGCTCAGCGATTTTTCTTTCTGGTGAAAATTAATGCTCTTCCATATCAAAAGTTTTCATGTTTTTGAGTGGTATTTTGGGCATTTGAGGATAGTTTATGTGAGGTGGTAAGCCTTTTGTTTTTACCACTTTGATTTTATCAGTCTTTGTGAAATCATCTGGGTGCAGTGATATTATTCAATTATTTATCTTAATATATATCTTGTATGATGATAGTTTATACTTCAGATGATCGTTCACTATACATCAGGTATTGAGAGTAATATTTTGCCACAGAACAAAATGTTTTATGAAGCTAAGTGAGTAAAATCTCATATTGATAAAATCATACTTACATACTAAATATTTTATAGTTAAATTTCTAATGTCATGAAAGTATTAATAATAAAAGAAACTGAACATACTGTTATGTTCTTTTGGAAATACATGCCAGTGTTAGATACTTTAATATTTGTCTACTGGCTTAGACACTTACAGTCTGAAACACATTTTAGAATTCACTAAAATAAGAAGTAAGACGAATCTGCCAAAAATTGTTTTAACTTTGAAAAAGAATTATAGAGTGTCTACTAGCAAAGGTAATGTAATTTATAAGATTGATTTTGAAATAAAACGTGGTGCCTGTGAGTCAGGAGTTTTTAAGTACACGTTACTGATTTATCATACTGAAACTCTGGGGGTTTAAAAAAGACTATTAAAAAGTCTTTATTAGGGCGGGGCACGGTGGCTCATGCCTGTAATTCTAGTGTTCTGGGAGGTCAAGGCAGGCGCTTGTAGTCCCAGCTACTTGGGAGGGTGAGACAACAGAATCGCTTGAACCCAACAGTTTGAGGTTGCTGTGAGCTATGATGGCACAGCACTCTACCAGGGCAACAAAGTGAGACTCTGTCTCAAAAAAAAAGAAAAATACAATGGCACATTTCAGTTTAACTAGTAACTTTATAATGGTAGGCCAAGGATTAAAAAGTGACTTTTGTAAGAAATATTCTGAAAAGTTATTTCAAATTTTCTCATCAACTGGGTATTCTTAACCCCAAATATAGACATTTTTTGCTTTTCTTACAAGATGTCACATTTTGAAACCATGTTTAATGCTAAATAATCCATTGTTGTTTAACCCTTGTAAATCTGTATGTTCTTATTATTTCTAAGTTTTATGAGATACTAAGAGTGGGATACCTTATAAATTGACTTTTTAAAACATGAGTGTGCCTCAAGATTCATGCCTTTTTGAGGTTATTTTCTGAGATTTAAAAGAAACATTGATCTAGAGAGTTTTCACATTTCAGTACTTTAACATTTTCACAAGTAGTAAAACATGATAAATTCTATTTCATCTTCTTCCAAATTGAAAAGTTCAGCATTTAAGCCACATCATCAGGGCGGCACCTGTGGCTCAAAGGAGTAGGGCGCCACCTGATATACCCGAGGTGGTGGGTTCAAACGCAGCCCTGGCCAAAAACTGCAAAAAAAAAACAAAACACCTCATCAGTGACTGCATTAACAAAACAGCTGAAGGTACAGAGCATTTTAAACCTGTTCTTAACAGAACCCCAGAAACTAGGTCATCCCTCTACAAATGCATGTGACTTCCCCTACACTGCTTGCTCTCTCCAGGTCACTTTGAGTTTCACTTAGTTGAAACTGCTGGCTATCTGAAGCTGTTACAGAAGGAAGGCATTCATTTGGTATGGAAAAAAGGGGCCACCTCTGAAGGTTTCTCTGTCAGTTTTTCCTGTATAATCCTACAAAACCTTATTTAGAACAGTGAATAACAGTAGAAGTATATTTAGGGCAATTTGTCTGTCTTGACTTTTAAAAATCCCTGGAGATGCCTGGACCGGCCCTTTTAATTTGGTGTGTGCTATTTTTCCTATGATTTTATGATCAGCAGCCCTGTGCATCTCAGGGGTCTGGGCGAGAGGAATTGCAAGTGATTGCAGGGAACACCTAGCACCAACCTGGTTGGATTTGGTACCAGTCATTAAGAAGACACTTGTAAAATATTTATCCAAGACTTCCGTGATCACAGAGAATGCTTTATTTGTATGTAAACTCGTTCCTGTGACAACTAATTTTGAGGGGTAATTGCACAAAGGAGTAAATAAAACATTCTATTTCTCAATTTAATATTTATTAATTCATATATCTTAGAAATTTTGAAACCTTGCTTTTTTTTTTTTCCGCATGGAAATAGGGGTCAGAAGAAGGTGGGGTGTCTTTGCAGACTATTACACATTCCCCTCCTGTCCATATGTAAAAACAAAAGAGATCCAGGGAGGGTAGAGAATAAACATGTTTATTTATAATCATCAAGAAGTAAAATTATCTTAACATCCTAAAAAAATTATCTTAACATCCTAAAATATTGTCTGTGCTTCTGCTACAAAGCGTGAAAGTAAGACAGCACATGGAAAACCTGTTTCTTACCAGTACCAACGGCACAGGTAGGCTTTCGCTCTCCTGGGAGAGACATCTGCGGTGACATATGCATGTTTAAGATGACTGCCTATAATGTATAAGAATGAGCACTTAGAAATATTTATTTTTATTTTTATTTATTTTTTGAGGCAGAGTCTCGCTCTCTCACCCTGGGTAGAGTGCTATGGCATCACAGCAACCTCAAAATGTTGGGCTCAAGCAATCCTCTTACCTCAGATTTTTCTGTTTTTCTTTTTCTTTTTTTTTTTTTTAATTGGGGTCTCACTGTGCCTCAGGCTGGTCTCCAACTCCTGAGCTCAAGCAGTCGACCTGCCTTGGCCTCCCAGAGTGCTGGGATTACATGTGTGAGTCATTACTCCCAGACACACAGAAATCGTAAAAAAATGGTGAAATGACCTATAGTATTTATTTACAATATAATGTAATGTCATTTCAAATGTTGTATGGTTAGGCTTCAACAAGAAGAAAAGCATAAATGAAGGGTGATCACACTTTACTGTCTGACCTAAAGGTGATTATTTTATGTCAGTTTTCTAGGGTCACCCTCCCAAGTCAGTGACACGCTGCATGACATATATGCAATGACATAAATTATGCTGTAATTACTAATGTAATTTACTAATGTAATTTACATCAAATGTGATGCAAATTTTGCTTTTGCATGTATTTGATTGTTTAATTTCCTTATAAAGTAATTTGAAGCAAAAGAATTATTATTAAATGTATAGGGCAAAATGTATTTGTTTATATTAACAAATGAGTATTTTCTTTTTATTTCTTTTTCAGGGCAATAAATTCTGAATATAATCACTCTTTTAGACAACTGAACAAATTGGAGTTACTACTGCATTGCCCATTGTACCTTAATTTTTCATTGTATGTTAAATGCTTGGGGTCTTAATACCCACACTGTTTCATCTTTTAGAATGACAGATGTGCCCAGACATTCAAATTGCCCTGTACTGAGAGGGATAGGACAGTGCACCAGTATCCTCCCAAGGTGAAGTAAACACCTGCAGTGTTCAGTTCTGCACTTAGAAATATTTATCAGCAAGCACCTGGCTGGTGTGCACTCTGGGGCAGGTTTTCGTGAGAGGCTAAGAGGGGGACAGGAAGCAGGCTGGACGGAACAGTCACTTCCCCCAGAGCTCAGGTGCTGATTCAGGACTCCACTGCAGGGAGCTGAAGTCCACGGACAGGGAGGCCGTGAGCTGTGTTGGAGGTGGGGCAGAGTCAGAAGCTGAGACAGGATGAGACTGGAGGAAAGGGAAGTGAGCAGAAATGAGAACTGGACACGTCCACCTTTTCCCTTTCGTTTCCCCAGCCGCACAGCAGCGCTAGGATAGTCACTGCTCAGTGTTGTTAAATGAACGGCTGGAGAGCTTGCCAGATAGAAGATGGAGCGTGAGAGTCTCCGGGAGGTAGAGTGAGCCTTTCAGGAAGGGCACTGCTTGGATCGAGGTGGGCAGGCGAGAGAAGAGCCCTGCGACGTGGACGGACGTTCGTAGGCCAAGTTTTAGCCTGTGCTGTGTGTGCCCAAAGCATGGGAACGCCAGCGGGTTTATGGAAGGAGATTTGTGTGTTTACATTTCTGCTCAGGAAAGAGAATTCCAAGAAAGCAGAGAAGGAGGCAGCAGTGAGAATACGGTGGGGAAATGGGCTGGACTTGGCAGTGGGCTGTGATGCTGGCTACAGGGAGAAGCACGTGAAGCTCCCAATCTTCTGTCTTAGTTAATTCACTGAGATTGGGCCCAAATTATAGAAGCAGCCTCTTGGTACATGAAAGAAACAACACTGTACTGACATCAGGGGACAGTATTTAAATCGAACAGTGTTATTTTTAGCTGTGTGTTTTGGGCAAGGCACTATCCCCTCTGAACCCACCCTGTTGTTGTGAGAGTTAAATTAATTAACACAGATGCAGGTGCCTGGTTTATACCAGTGCTCATTAAAAGTCTATTACATTTGTAGTTTAGAGAGCCATTTTAATTTTAGTTTGACAAACCCAAACCATAAACACAACAAAAACTATCATTTTTTCTTTTCTTTTCTTTCTTTTTTTTTGCAGTTTTTGGCTGGGGCCAGGTTTGAACCCACTACCTTCTCTATATGGGGCCAGCGTTCCATTCCTTTGAGCCACAGGCACTGCCCCCAAAACTCCCATATTTTTGATTAGTTCAAAGAGTTCAGCACTTGTTTGGGGGAAGATACCATTCTGAAGCAGAAAATACTATAAAATTTTGTACAAACAGGACAGCAAAGTGAAAATGTGATGTTTAGAACATGAAAAGGTTTCATCAAATATTTCTTAGTGGTTTTTACTTTGACTGTTATGACATTATTTTAAAGATTCTTAATCCAGATGAGACCATAAAATGCAATTTTGCTTCATAAAATTGTTGCTACTTGGCTCTCATCACCATTTTTTGAAAATTAACTAGAATTTGGAGAGAAAAATTGACCAAGTTGTTTTAGATTTAGAAATGTAATGCTATGAAATTATGTGATTTCCCTTTGAATTCCTACTAATGTAATTTGCAGACTGGATCCAGTCTCCTCTGGTTTCCTAGGCCATTTATTTGTTTCTCTCCAGTAAGAGGCACAGCTCCTCTACCTTCTAATCGGAGTGGCGAGGACCTCCTCTTTCATGAGTGCAATCTACATTTCCTAGTAGCAAAATACGAGCCCTTAGAAGGTGCTTGGTCAGTCTTGAATGAACAGAGTTTGCATAAATGAATGGAACCGAAATTGTGATTTTTCAGGCAAATGCATATAAGAAGTCCTTTCATTTCTGCCCAAAGGGTGCTGACCAAGGCTTGACCATTTAGCACAATTGAGTTTCTTGCCATTAAATTACTACTCATTTGAACCCAACTTTCTGCTAAGATTTATTATTATTTTTTCTTTTTGTTAGCTCTATCACATAAGTGATCATCTTCTTCAGTCTTAAAGCGAACTATTGGAACTAATACAATAATGGGAATTGTATAAAAATGACTTTTTCTTTTTATTCTATTAAAAATACTCAACAACCTCTCTTTATTTCTTCATACATCCTGATCCCATTATTTCTTGGCGTATTATATAAAATATAAGGTATGTACTCTCTGCTAAGCATTGGGTGGAGCACTGCAAATTGATATACCAAAAGCCGCTGTGTTCTTCATTAAGGAAGCTGTGCTTTGTGCTAACCACTTCCATTCTGGGAAAGGGATGTCAATAGCAATTATGTGCTTCAATAACTTTTAGATGACCAGCAGGAAAGTAAAATTTAAAAAGACAGAATAAAGAAAAAATAAAGTTATGTAATATTTTAATTATTCTAAGATTTATAGAATCATTCATAAATGATCAGAAAAATTACATGCAAGATGTTCAGAAAAATTAAAAATTTAAAATATAGAAAGATGTTTAGAAGGATATATTTTAGAAATAATGTGGTTTTGATATTGCTTATAGTTTTTTAGCAATCTTAGATACATACAGATAAATTAGATGAAGGCTGTAAAGGGAAAAATGAAAATATCCAAGGGCATATTTGGGGAAGACTAATTTTGTTATTTAGATTTGTGGTGATGAAATGTTTCCTAGGAAATCCTACACAGCAGTCTAATTGGTAAATATGCTAAGTGAAGAATTTACCCAAGTGACAACTGTAGAGAATGCCCTGAAAAACTGAGACAGATCAGGCAGGTGCCTGTGGCCCAAAGGAGTAGGGCGCCAGTCCCATATGCTGGAAGTGGTGGGTTCAAACCCAGCCCCGGCCAAAAACTGCAAACAAACAAACAAAAAACAAAAAATGAGACAGATCAATTAGAAAAACTGTTACATGAGAACCTGGTGATTTACATTTGTCATTGATACAGACGTCTTCCTTTTATTTGAGAGAGGAGAACAGATCTATCAACTAATTTCTTGATAATGAAGCTAAGGATTTTTGCAGTGAAGAGACTTTCATGTTGAGGTGTTTGTGCAGGACAGATTTCAGACATTTCTTTTTTTAAAAAAATTTCTAAAATATATTCTCACTTAAAAGCATAGACAAAGGAGATAACTCCTTAAACGGCTACAACACAATTTCAGAACTGAGCCTGTGAAATGTGTGGAGGGCAGGGGCAGTGCAAAGTCATTTCATTCCCCCAGTGCAGGGAAGGGTTGTATGTGGGGGAGAGGGAAAGAAGGAAGGCGGAGAAGGCTGTTTATGCAAAGAAACGTTCATGGCTGATTTTGGGGAGCGGCGGGGTAGACTTGGTTCCTCCTCACACAGTGTTTTTGAAATTGCTCTCTACCAGTGTTAATTAGGATGTGAAATTAAAATCTGTTCACAGCCAACTGATGTGATGGGAGCAGTAGAGGGCACATACTCAGCCCCTGACAAGATTTTAATTTTCTGCAGTCGTCAGTTTCTAGGAAAACCTTGCAAGGAATGAACCACTGATCTGTGTTTCCATCAACGGCTGCCAAGACCCTACCCAAACCGTCTGTCTTATCACTACTTCCCTTGACTGGATTTCTTTGAAATTTCTTGTATGTAAGAACAGTATATGAGCATGCCCAGCAACTGTGATGCAATGGCACCAGCGTTCTTGAGCCATTGTTCTTCTATTCAGAACTATTCTTGCAAATACTTAAAAACAAATTGACATCATCCCAGTACACGAGTTAATCTACTCTGAAGTATTTGGGAGATATCTTAGCACTGCACCTTCTGTGCATGGGTACCTTGGAGAGAAAATTAGCAATGGAGGCGAGGTAGAATGTTTTAATGAAATAATTATATCTAATCGTCTAGATAGAATGTTTAGAGTTCTGGACAGCAATTGTCCCTGTCATGATGCCCAGTGCTCTCCTAACAGACATCCTAATCTTACGCTATCTGGTGTACCTTATGTTTTTATTGATCTAGGGAAAAAAGCAAGTGAAAGTGCGTGTTATCTGTGTGCACTTCCATAGTTTGATCGACAGATTTTATAGAACTTACGGTAAGGTGAATTATGCAAATGAAAATTCCTTGAAATATGATTGAGGAAATTGAGTTAGTAAAATGCAATTTGTTGATATGGGTTGTTGTTCTGCTCTTAGATTCTATTTTTTCAGGTAAAAAGCCGTGCTGTAAATCTTTATAGCTTAATATTTTAGAAAGAAACGTAATAATCTAACTCAATCCAAGCAATAATAAGGAAAAGAGCTGGATGTTATGTAATAAAAGAAATTGCTTTTATTATGTTTAAACTCATTTAACTATACAAGTGCAATCATGACAGAGCTTCCAAAATAATAGTAACAACAATAATAATAATGATACAGGAAAATACATGGGGTTTATACCCAATATCACACTTGAAAGTCAAGTATTATGAATCATCTGCTTTGATATCACATTAATTTTCTTGCCCCCAAAGGACAGGCAGGGTCACTTTGTTATGCTGTGAATTATTGTTCATTACGTCTGCCCATCTGTGTCTCCACGAGTTACCCTCGTCCATTCTGCACCTCCCCCACTCTGCTAACCTTCAGTTCAGTCTCTGTCTCTATGAGATCAATTGTTTATAAATAATATGTAACTCCCAGATATTAGTGAGAACGTGTGAGATTTGTATCTACCAAAAGATTGCACGTCTGTCTATAAGCAGACGACCCTTATGTACCCACAATAATTTGGAAAATTTAGCGAAATACAATTCTAAATGACTCTTGAGTGAGAACTTTAGACTATACTGCCATTTTCTTTGTATCTTTTTCTTTTCTCTCATCTTCTAGTTCTCGATTTTGGTCAGTTAACCAAAATCAATCGTATGTCCTTCCTGCATGAGAATTGTAAAAAAAAGTATGAGACATAGTTTGGTCCTTTAAAAATTTTTTTTTTCATATATACATGTGTTTATTTGGATTCCACTCTTTGCCTTCACAAAATTAAAAAGGCTTAAAATTTAGTATCGATAACAATGTTTAAGATAAGGACTAGAAACAAAAACCTCGTAAAGAAAGAACCAAAATAAATTCATTCAGAAAAGAAATCAGATGATTGCTGCAAGGAAATATTGAGCAATAATAATAATAATAATAATAGTGCAAAGAAAGTAACATTCACATTGTCAAATAAGAGTATGCCAACTGTAGAATGCTTCGACTCTGAGGTTCGAGGTGGACATAGTTCGGTTCTTCAACACAGTTATAGCTTCTCCTTTCTCCCTTCTTTTTTTTCTTCATCCATGTTTTCTTCCTTTATTTTTCCTTTGTCTGACTTCCTTCAAATCTATATTGCTTTCTGAGAATCAGTCCAAGAACAAGTAACTAAAATTCTGGAGATTCTTTATCTGATTTTTTCCCATTGCCACTGCTGTTGTTTTTACCTCCCTCTGCAGGTTCAGGGAATCAAACAGCATTTGGACTCTCAATCTTGCTATTTTTCTTTTATCCACTGACCTAATCATAACAGAGTTTTCAAATTTTCAGTACTCTTCTGTTGCTTTTTGGCATAAAGCATTTTACGTTGTACCAAATATATTTTTAAAAGCGCCTAGTAATTAATCCATAGATCCTTCTATCCTAAGATTTATTATAAGCAAAACAAGCTTTTCACAGTGCAGGAGTTATCTGTAAAAGTGAGCGATTGCGGGTGTAGACTGCTAGCTGCTAACCATGGTGGTAGCTAGCGGTCGGGGAGGGTGGTGTGGAAAAGCCGATGAACATGAAACTATTAGCAGTTACTTTCCACGTTTAAAATATCTGCGGAAAAAGAAAGCTCAAGAAAGTTGATACAAATTGCTGTTGACTAAGCGTATACTGCGTTCTTGGCACTTCTGCACATTTCACCTCCTTTCAAGGCATGTCACATTCCTGTCAGTACTAACAAGGGATCTGCTGCTGAGCAAAGCCCCTGGAAGAAGCTGTAAACAGGGCGAAAGGAGAGGGGTCTGTGGCTCCACTGACATTTGTTCCTCATTTTACAATCATGCTTTCATATCCCAACAGAAGGTGTTTAAATCACTGCAGGAAAAGCCCGAGGCCGTCATTTTTGCAAGGCTTCCCATTAGCTGATAGGTGAGAATTTGGTGCTAATGCGAGGTGGCAGTAGGTACAGATTAGAAGGTAGGATTTGGGGTAACTTAGCCAAGGTGGACTATCAATTCTGCAGTTTTCAGATTGTGGGACTTCTAATACATTAGACCCCTGAGGCGTATTTTTTCTCTATAATGAGACTAACTATCAAAGAGTTGTAGTGAGTTTAAAATAGAAAACATGAAGTTCCTGATTATATCTACATATATAAATCTTTTTCAAAGGCCATCATTTATGATTTTCCTATTATTCCGAATTTGAAAAATAGTTTCTTTTTGTGGCAGTTTATTTATTTTTCTCTTTTGCAGGACTTCACGAGTATGAGCTATATTCAAATAGGACTTAGCCAGAAAGGCTTAGCTTGCAAAAGAAGTATTGTTCTTATAACACACTGGCAAACACTGTTTAGAAATGCTTCAGATAAAACTGTTCATACAGTCCACGCTGAAAGACTTTCCAGTCTGGGTCACTGCTTCTGATCAGTTAAATTGTACTATTAGTGGGAGATCTGCTTCTTTGAGCATATTTCAAAATTGAGAAGAAAGTGTGAGGAAAACGAATGGATAAAAGAAGGAAAATGTAAGATGATAAGGGAAGGGAAGAGACGTGGTGGGGAATCCTGGGGCCATCTCAAAACACTCCTATCAGATAGGATTTTGAAATTATAGTTTCAGGAATTTCAGTTGATCTATTAGGAAAGTTTTGTTCTTAATTTTAAAAATAGCATTTTGATTCTGAATGGCAAATATATTAACTTCTAGAGCCAAGAAGTGAGCGGACTCAACTGGCAACATATATTGAATGTACATTTTGCTAATTGATCCCTCTGAAAAATAATTTAACATGCGAAGGACAAGAAATCACACACAGCTAAAATTGGCTGCAATGATCTTTATTCATTGTTAATGAAGGGACAGATACCAAGGCCTCCCATATTCTGAAGGATAAAAGCAGAAAGTATAGATCATGGGAAAAATAGTGAGCCCTTTATTACATGTCAACAAGCTTCTGTGGCCGCGAATCCTGTTTTCCACAGCACAGCAATACGCCCACACACAGCCTGCTCCGCCTAAGCTGAAGGCAGGTGGGTGAGCTTCAGTTTGCACTCAGTTTGCACAAATTGCTTTCAGACTTTTAACATATTGAAAAAAATAATCATCTTGGGCTAATTATATTAACTGTATTTCATTAGGTCTACTGAAAATATTTTTATGTGAAGAATACAAAATAATATAAGAAATGTGATATGAATATATTCAAATATATGATTGACTCTGGATTTGTAAAATATTTCCTTACATATCTTTGTTAAATTGAAATAATAAAGTATTAGTGAAACCTATCTGAAAATATACAATCTGAAAATCAACAATTTTTTTATTTTTTTTGGCATTTTTTGGCCGGGGCAGGGTTTGAACCCACCACCTCTGGCATATGGGGCTGGTGCCCTACTCCTTTGAACCACAGGCACTGCCAAAAATCAACAATTTTTTAACTTGTGAGCTTAATTCATTCTTCAACTAGACTGTAAGTAACTCCCATGAAGACCTGCTTTGTTTGACGCACTCCTACTTCCCAGGACACTGACTCACATATTGTAGAAAGCAAGTATTGTGAATTATTCGCTAAGCAAAGATCTATACAGATTGGGGGTGATGAGGAATAGAGATGTAAATATTAAAAAAGAACACAATATGGTAACATGTCAGAGTAAGAGAACCAAGAAAATCTGGTGAAAGGAAATATCTTAACACGTGGGCTCTGACGGCTTTTTAGCGAAGGTGATCTTTGAACTACACGTGAGTGCTTCTGGAGAACAATTCAGGTTGTGGGGGGCCTGCTTTTGTGGAAATGGGTGGGGACACTTGGCATTTGTGGGAATAGAGATTATTCATAGGCAAGTACTGGGTGCATGTAAAATACAGTAAAATAAGATGAGGGAAGGGTGTGCCTATGGCAGAGATCTTTGTATTTCCTGTTGAGGAATTTTTCTCCGTTCTGTAATTAGAGGGGTGTCATTGAAAAATTTTGTTCAGGTAAGTCTTAAGGGCAAGTCAGAATGGTATTTTAGAAAAATAACTCTGATGGTATCATGGAGAATAAGTTGGGATGGTGACTGTCAGGAAGAGAGAAGGCTGGTGTCTCACAGCCGGAGACGGACACTCTGACAGCTCAGAGAAGAGGCCCTGAGGGGAGGGGACAGGCACAGAAGGTCAGCAGGATAGAAGGAGGAAGGCATCCAGAGATGGTGAATGATTACCGGGACAAATGCGAGTCCCACTGCAGTTGCAGATGGAGTTGACATGGAAAAGTAGAATTAAATCTTGGCCAGTGAAAAGTGAGATCAAGTGTATCTCAGTTATTTGTTTATTTTGAATAGGAGAAAAATTCTTGGAAAATAATGATGGTAGAAAGAATCTCTTCAAGCAAAATAGTACAACATAAAGACCAGAACAAGAAACTCCAAGTAATAAATGTAGGTGAGCAATTCCAGAAAAAGGAAATACAAATGTTGACAAGCTATTTCATGGAAACAAGCATAACTGTGAGCTTATTAGAAGGCTCAGAAAGTTATAAGAAGCAAAGTGCATAAGGTAAATAAAAGAATATTCAATAACTATGCTTTAAATTTAAAGAGATGTATTTTAGAAGAAGTATTTTTCTGTACAATTACGACACACAAAGATTACCTTATATTGCCGTGAAACATGTTTTGATGTTAAAAATGCTTTCCTCATCAATATTTAATGTGTCACAAAATGACGGCTTAGGACGGCACTCACCAGTATTGACACGGATGTCCTCTAGGCCTAGCAGTTATCAGTGCGTGGTGACACTCGACAGGTAAGAAACAGGTGGTTTTTAAGAATACTCCATAGAAGAATAAGAAAGAAAGGAAAACACACATTTGACGGTGTAGGAGAGCAGTGTTTGGAGACGGCTCCTCACTTACGTGGACAGCACAGGGCTACTGAGATTAAACTAAAGAAAATTTCTTTTCATATTCAAGAAATAGTCAGTGGAAGAGTTGAAATGTACCTTAAAACTTCATCCTTTGCTAATCTGTGGTGACTTGTGTGTATGAATTACAAAGTGTAAAGTGGTATATGAACTCTAGTATTATTTGGAATAATAACAGTTACAATTGTTACGTGTATAGCAACACACTAAGATGAAAGGACTATCATGAGTTCCTAAAAGAGTAAAGCCTTCTACACTCTGAATTTGAAACCTATTTTAGGAGAATGACTTCATACAGAAAAGTATAAAGGCCTTTTCTTCCAGTATTATAGAACCAGCTTGTTATACGAGGGTTTATTATTACAGACCAGGCCTAGTTCTATGCAGGTCATCCTTAGATGGAGGGGGCTGGGCTAGTTTGTTTAATGAGACTCCCAGGATATGTTTTGATCTGCAGCTTCTATTAATATTTGCAAAAGGGTGCCTAACTCTGTAAGCTCCGTGTCACCCGGTCAGTTTTTATCAAACTTTTCTCTTCTCCAGGTTAGTTCGTTTCTCCCCTCTTTTTCTACAAGATGTGTACTGATTTTGTTTTACTGGTTGTTGCTTGAGAATAAGCAAATTAGATTGACCTAAATATTACTTGGCTGAATTTTACTTTATCCAGAAACACAGGCCTGGTTTGTAATTACCCTTATATTTCTAAATAAAAATTGCAAATGCATCACCCTGCTCTATTTTGCCTGTTTTACTTAGCATGCATTCTTTATTTGCAATTACTTGTATATGCAAACAAACATCTTATAAAATCAATGCACTTGCTTACTTTGCATTTATATATACATTTCCCTTTTTGTTTTTCTTATTATACTCTCAGCTCAGTAGAATTAGTGACAATCTGATTCAAAAAATTTTTTTTGTCTTTTCAATGTTAGAATTTTAGAAAAATATTTTCTTATTAAGACCTTAGACCAGTTATTTAGTGCAATTTAAACATAGCTTTAGACCTGAATATAATATTGTACAAGCACTCAAAATATAACTCAAAGAGCATAAATAAAAATAATTATGCAGTGCTTCCTATCTTGCCTTAACAGTATCTTAAATTCTTATAATTATTTTGTAATAGAGTTGCCATTATTACTGACACCCCGTATGTCCATAGATAGAATATAGAGATAGTAGTTTGTGAGTTGTTTTTTTTTTTTTTTTACCAAATTATGTGGATTCCCAAAATGCTTGTAGAAATTGGCATCCCATGTCCTATTTTACCAGAATTTCTTTTCTTTTTTCTTTTTTTCTTTTTTTTTTTTTTTGTGGGCAAGAAAATTTTGAAAGAAAATGACAATATATTGACATATTTGTGTTAAACATCACTCTTGCAATAAAGAAGAAAATGAATTATATGCTAGTCTGAGTAGAGAACAGACTTTCCCCATGAAAATTAGCATTACCAGACTCTGTGTGTATCTTTCCAGTTTAGGGACTGAACAGTTGTAGCAGTGCTGGGGATAAGAGGAAATGGCAATTATTCAAGAAGGGAAGGTCAGAAGCTCCCAGGAAAACACGCGGGATTTGTATTGGAAAGAGATGAATGACAAGACGGAGGCTGCCCCCACCTCTGAGGGCACAGGACAGGGCCGAGGTGCAGGCTACGCACAGTACAGGCCACGGAAGAGGCGCCTCTCGTGACCCTGTGCTAGAAGGCGAGAGTTGACCTGAGTGGAAAGGTGGGAAGTGAAGAAGAGGGACACCCCTGGGACCAGGGATGGATGGTGTCGGAGGCCAGCTGGACTCCAGACTGAGGGGATCCTGCCGCCCACAACCCGCTCCCTGCGTTTAGTTAAATGTATACTGCCTGTGGGAAGAGTTTTCTTAATGGGAGATAATTAACTTTTCTTCCTAGACATATTTTCAGGCAGTGATGATTTTCTCTCCTGTTTGGGATGGTTTCAGTGTTAGCTTGCTTACCCTGCTTCGAAATAAGAATAAGGAGCATGAGTGAGTGAAATTCATATGTACAAAGTTTTTCCTCCAATTTCAAATAACTTTGAGAAATTGAAATTAAAAATGAAAGCTTTTGATGTGTCATTGTCAATTTAGAGACTAAAGAAAGGAGTTAAGTTGAAGTGGGTTTATTTGTGTCTGGATACCAGAATTTATAATAGGCTATGTAGGTGGGAGAGACTTTATAACCTAAAATCACAGTAAAAATTGATTTAGAATAACTAGGTCTGACTCAAACTTATGACATTTTAATGGCAGAAAGTTTGAAGCTGAGATTTAAAAAGAAATACTAATATTAAAATTTTGACATAAACCTACTTAATAGAAGCAATGTCACATGATACTTGATCTGTGCTTGGCATAAACCAGTGTAGTTTGAGAAAATGGTAAAAATAGACTAAGTAAAATATTCAGAATAGCATTTTGCATGATATTTGGGTGAATCATTTTATTTGATAAATATATTACAGTGGCACAGCTAACCCTAAGTCCATAACCTAGCTTTTTGTTAGAACAATTCTTGCGTCACGATCAGTTCAAGTGTTGACAATGTAAATGTTTCATTTCCATAGAATGTGCTTATCCAGAACATAAGATCTTCCAATAGCATTGTGCTACCTAATATGGAGAGGATGAGAGTCAGTAGCCTTGCCACCTCCATGAAGGATTGAAATAAACTAGCACGCCTGAAGTAAAAAGGGCATAGAACAAACTTATGCATTTTTCTATGATCCTTTCACTATAAAAATTATTGTCAAAACCATGATACTTCTGACCTTAACAAACAAGAGCAAGGTTTTGTTTGTTGTTGTATTTTCAGTCTCATTGGTGTCCACAAATATTATTTAAACAGTAAGGATAATGAAGCTAAGTCATTTAAGAATTAAGCTTAAGATATTTAATTTCATAGCACATTGTAAAAGCATTTAGTTACTATGATTGTTACGTAAATATCTCATCTGTTTTATGAACATAAGCCAACAAACATCTATATTTCATAACTATTCTGGGCGTAGGAAAGATCTGTGAGTATTGCTCATTGAAACTTTCTCTTGGAAAGTGGCAGAAACTTGAAAAAAAAAAAAAAACTATACTAATTATTCCAGAAGGTCCCATCTATGACATTAACACAACAGTATAATATTTTTGAAGATTTAAAAATTGTTCACTAATGACAGGCTGCGAAGTTTTAATACTATATTGAGTAGAATTAGCAGTGCCACTCGATGGGAAAGACAGCAACGTCACTATGAGTGAAAGGGCACGGATTCTATTCCAAAGTTGTCAGATAGGGTCTCCCTCTCAGAGCCCAGGGAGCCCACTTCCCAGGGCTGCACTTCAGAGCCAAGGTGAGGGGACACCGTGAGAGAGATGTCTGCACACTCTGAAGGAGGCATTCGATCGTCAAACTGCTACCATTATAAACTTTCTAAAAGCAAGTTTGACTTAATGAAATGAAAGCTGAGTTAATAGGTTTCTAGCAAAAATGGCACAGTTTTAAACCCCATACTTACCTCCCCTCATTTGCATATTTATTATAAAATTAATTTGAAATGCATTTTAGCTCTTGATCAAAATTTAAAACAGCATTATTTGTAGAGTGTGTGTGTGTTATGTGCTTCGAGTTTAAGGATTCTTAGTAAATCAGTTATTTTTCACAACACTTTATAACCTTGTTAATTCTGACTGCATTGTATTTCTTCTTATAACTTACTACAGAAGGAGTTTTAAAAATAAAATAATCTTCAAAGAAGCGAAGAATCACAGTGTTCTTTAAACTATTTTCTCTTTGCCTCTTCACTTAAAAAATATGTCAAGTTATAAAAACAAGAAGTGACCTTGTGGAAAATTTGCAAATAGTGTAAGTTTAGAACAAGAGTCACCCACACCAAGGAATAGTCAGTGCAGGGTCGGGAGACAGGTAGGGGACAGGTAGGGGACAGGTAGGGGACAAACAGACCAGTAAGATAGACGTATTGCTTTTTATGAAAACAGAATTATAGTGTACATACTATTAAATCTTGCCTTTTCTCTTAACAGCATAATTATTTTTCTACTATTAAAAATGCTAGTATTAATAAATATTTGATCAATATCGCCAAGCTTCCTGGCAAATTTTTTTTTTTTTTTTTACCATTTTATATTCTTATCAATCTTACTATAGCTTGAATGAACGTGACTGTTAATCAGTTTATGTTTTTCTGTGTTAAATAAAATAAGCAAAGTACACAGGGGAAATTGAATCTCATTTCTACAGTTGGCCACCCCTTCAAGCTTTTTAAAAACATGTAACCTATGATAAATAAGGCTGATGATATTTTCAGGTTGGTGGGTAGCTTTCGTGTTCTCCTAAGGTAATACCTGAGAATGTCAGATGCACTTTGGGGTATGTTTTTTCCTAATGATACTGTAAGCTTTTTATAGAATAAGAATCTCAAGATTTTTAGTAAGATGTAACATTTTTATAAACTTAACGTTTACTAACCTTTATTTAGCCTTATATAACTGAAAGACCTTTAAAATAAGAGCCTAACCTGCCCACATTTTCTGTGCATTTTCCCCAATCCTATTTAATACTTTCCCCATAAATGGCTAAAAATTAGCTCCTTGATTAACCATGATCACAGTGAAACAGCTGCTTCTTTTTTCACATGAACAGAATTCGTGTATGCAGAATTGCTCTGCTATTTTAATAACTATCCAATAGGCCTATCAGATTCTGACCCATGTCGTGTTACTGTTAATGAACTGTGTGTGTATAATCTGATATGATGACTTTCTGCCCTGTTTTATTCAATTTATCTTCATCATCGATAAAACATCATATAGCAGGTGATTGATAAATGATTATTTATTTAACAGGTTTACATTATTAATACAATGTATAGTCTGTTCTATGAATCTATCTAAAAGCTTCTAAAACAAAATTAGTCTTCTGACGTTTTAGTATTCACCCTCTATGCCAGGGGTCCTCAAACTACGGCCCACAGGCCACATGAGGCGGTGTGATTGTATTTGTTCTCATTTTGTTTTTTTACTTCAAAATAAGATATGTGCAGTGTGTATAGGAATTTGTTAATAGTTTATTTATTTTTATTTTTTTTTTAACTATAGTCTGGCCCTCCAGCATTGTGAGGGACAGTGAACTGGCCCCCTGTTTAAAAAGTTTGAGGACCCCTGCCTGTGCTTTCTTCAACTTGCTACTTATTTAAGAGTTAATTTTGGCATACTTTACATATGGGACAACCCCACTATTTTTTATGCTAACCTTTTCTGTCATATGCTGCATTTGATACTTTTCATTTTATATTATTCAAGCTGTACACATAAATACACATGAAAGACTCTGAACATTACTTGGAATAATACTCTATAAACATTAATGGTTGTCATTATTATAAATGTCTTAGTGTAGTTTTAAATATCATGTCTTAACCACCCTAATTTCTTAAGTTAGCCTATGATTTAGAAGTTTTTCTGATCTTGCATTGTGATATAGCAGAGATTTGGCATTTTTATTTTTCTCAGCAAAAATTCTGTTTCTCTTGTTCTTCTTTGCCCATATAGGGCTTTCAGTAAAGAAATAATTGACTGATGGATTTTTAGGCAAATCTCAGAATTTTCCAGGAGTCTGGTGATTGTAACCAGCTCCCCCAGCAGTATGTGGTGGGAGGGTGAACACAAGCATTTGGCTTAGAGAGACCCGGGTGCAAATCTTAACTTTGCCATTTTCTAGCTGTCTGGCGCTAAAAAACAATTTCTCTGAATCTCAATGTCATTTTCTACAAAATGGAAAAAAAAATTAAGATGTTTTTGAGGCTTTTAGGATGATTTTGAGGCTTATTTCTGATAGTGTGTATCTCATCAATACACACTATCATTTAGTTCTTTATCATTCTTGAGTCTTTGTTCAGCCAGTATACTTCCTGAAATAGATTGACAAAGAAATCATAAATAAAGATATAGTAAGCATAGTTTCCAAACAAAAAACAGTCTGTGCATAAAGCCTTCACACTCTACGGTGGAATTTGATGTGATTATAATAAGATAAACTGAATTCCTGCCACAAGGAGGGAGAGGAGATGGGAGGGGAGCGGGGAGGGGAGCTGGAGGGAGGGTGAATGGTGGGAGGGGGGATGGGAGGGGAGCTGGAGGGAGGGCGAATGGTGGGAGGGGGGATGGGAGGGGAGCTGGGAGGGCAGATGGAGGGAGGGCGAATGGTGGGATCACACCTGGGTACATACTGCAAGGGTACACGTCAGATCTATTAAGTATAGAGTATAAATGTCTTAACACAATAACTAAGTAAATGAGGTGAGGGATATATTAACCAGTACGATGTAAGCATTCCAAATTGTATATGAAATCAGCACATTGTACCCCATAAATGAATTAATGTATGCATGATCTACTTCTTTATGATTTAATACAAAAATTGTACTGCAATTAGGCTTTTATTAATTTTAAAAGCCTATAAGAAATACAAGAAAGAAATATCCCTTAAAGTGAAAGAAATTTTTAAAAAATTGTTAATTTACCCTGTACTTACTGTTGTAATGAAGATGTTGGATTAGAAATTAGTGTCTCACACACACAAAAACAAGTCCAGTGAGTTCAAGCTATGCCACTGAAATACTTACTTTTAATATCGTGGTCTCTCTTATCTTGTGCTTGTAGACACACACACACACACACGTTTTCTTCCTGTTATTTTACTATTTTTCCTAATTCTAATTTCCTCTCTTGGTCCTGTTCAGACAGGACCATGACCTGCTCCATGGCAACCAAAGAGCACAGACACACCAGACCAGGAGCTCTGCCCCTCGGCACCCTCCTCGCTGCAGTCAGGATGCCCTTTGCAACAGGCACCCGAGTCTCTCCTCAGTCTAATTAAGGTTCCATTAACTTAACTAGGTTAAATATATTTGCTTTCTGTTATATTCAGCCCTCAGTTCAATATATTATCTATATTGCCGAATTTTTCTTCACAAACTCTAATACCTGTTATTCCCCAGCAACTAGACAAAATCTTCCCTCTCCATGACAAAAAATCAATGCATGAAATTAAATTTGATTTGTTGATTGGCAGATATATTCCAATCACTAAATTAGGTGCTGGAGTCACCAAGATAAACAGCGGTGTTCTGGACCAGGCCCTGTAGTGGGTGACAGGGACAAGCCATGCTGTGTCATAGCTGGTAATAGCCAGGGACAGGTGTTCTCCAGGTACAACGTCGTCACGTGTGAGGAACAGTGGGGCAGTGAGGGAACAGTCCTTGGAAGAGGAGAGGTTGGAGTGAACCTGGAATTCCAACTTGAGGTTGGCCTTGGGAAGAGAGAGCAGGGGGGAAATATGGCAGGAAGGAAGGTCATTATTTGAACACATTTGGAAAAGTCCATTCATTAAACAAGGTCCACCAATGGGGAGAGAGAGAGAGAGAGAGAAAGAAAATGTCAGAAGAATGGCCCAAGAAGGATTGAAAATGGAAAACATTGTGATCAGTGGGCATTAAAAAAAAATAGCATTCAGGCTGAAATATGGAAAATCGCTCAGTAAAGGCAAAATTGAAAGCCTAATAATTAGGCGGTTAGGAGGCTGTGATCCTGATTCATTTGAGAAACAATAAAGGTAAGCTAATTTGGTGATGATAGGAGGAAGACAAACAGGAAAATCTGGGTAGAGTCGAGGAGATGTAAACACAAGGGTGAGACTCATTCTCAGGACACATTCAGAATGCAGCTTCATCCCGATGTTTACATGATAGTTCCACCAGCAAGGTAAACAAACAGAGAAGCCACTTACAAACTCGCGGACCTGGGGATACCCAGGACAATCAGAGAGAGCACCTTGTGGGCAGACGCGCACATCTGATCTGGAGGTAAAGATGTAAATAGGGTATCCGTGAAGTTCGTGTGCGATTTAAAATAGTGTGAAAATTTAAAGTTAAAATTTCAGGAGTCATAGTAATGAATGAAATCATCAGGATCTAAAAGCCCCCCCAAAAAACAAATAAAGAGGAATTACATCATCTAATAAGATTTGATTAAAACATACTTACGAATAATTTAAGCACATACATGACAGTATTCAGTAAAGAATGGTTTTGATGCTCTTCATGACTATATGTTTTATTAATAGCTTACAAGAGGTTTTAGACTGGTAGCAATTTTGGTCTAAAGACGTAACAGAAATATTTCATTTTACTTATTGATTTGCTAGAATAAATGAGACACGATAGCAAGGAATGTGGTGAGAGTCAGGTAGCTCTGAAGCCCATTTCCCCAAGAAGACTTAGGAGCTCTGGCAATAGCTAATTGCTTCCCCTGAGTCACCTGACCAAGCTGGTTATCACTGGTTGTAAAACTACAGGTGCATGAACTGTGTGTATAGTTATAAAACTACAGGTGCATGAACTGTGTGTCATACTGACAACAAAGGTCATATTCCGGACACAACTCCTGTGGATCTGCAATACCTTGGAGGCTCTGAAGGCATTGTATATCTGAATAAGCCGAGTTACATAGACATTCTTATCATACATGTATAATTGTCATGATGATAATTCCTGCCCTATACAGATACTATTTGAAAAATGTAGGGTTAGAGTTTCAGCTTGTTGGAAATAGTTGGTGTGTGGCTGTACATGTGGGTTTCTCATCCACATAAGGATGTATATACTGTTACAGGTATCTACAGAATGGGGTCAAGGAATTTTTAAAAATCTTAAGTAATAGATAGTGATGGCAGCTTAATATAATGATAAACTAGTAATGTTAGATATACGTGATGCATCTGAAGTTCTCAATGTCCATTTTTAGTGTAGGCCAGTGGCAAGAATAGAAGGCAAGGCAGAACAGTAATGTAAAAGGACGATGTTAACGTTGTCGGGTGTCCTGGCCCCTAAGCAGGTGTCTTGAACTCTGGACTGCAGTGCTCTTTCCTCACAAGTGAAGGAAGACTGGGACACACCTCGCCCATGTGACATTCTTTGCTCTTCCCTCAGCTCTGGGAGTTGGACCTGTAGCTCTGCTTTAAGCTTTATTTCAGCGAGTTCCCGAATCTTTGGGTCTGGCAAGTGGTTGTGTGAGCAGGTGATCAGAAGGAGGGAGGAACCTGAGGTCAGATCTTCACTCCCTTGGTTCCCTCCTGGTGGTGGTGCCTGACCTGGCTGTGTCCTCAACACAACCTTTGCTTTTCCAAAGGGGATTGTCTCTCATCTCAGCCCTCTCCCTCCCTTTGCCTTTTGGGTCTTGTTGTGGGAACCAATAAGATACAACTAGCCCTGGCCTTTCCCCTCCCACCTTATGCAATCTCTACCTCTTGCCTACACCTGTCTTTTTGAAATAAAACCTCTCCACAATAATCCAATTTGAGCGACATCTTTACCTCATCAGACCTTGATTCATACAGTGAGCTCTAGAATTACAGAAAACTAATTGTTGTTTTTATAGATTAAAGTGCCACTGTCATTCAAGTAAACCATCAAAAAATCTGTAAAGGGGAACAACTATTGCATGAACTTCTTTTGCCTCTCTTTTCAATTCGACTTTAAATATTGATCATAATAGGCTAATGCCATTGTAATAACGGTTCGCCTGTGACACATTTAGATAACCTGAGGAGTTTTCTATTCTATATAAAGAAGAGAGAATGAATAATTTAGTAGGAAAAATCCTGATGAACTGACACTTAGGAACAGCTCTTCTGGTATTTTTGGATGTTTTTGAGTAATAGCGCAGGACACTTGCTATTTTAGTGGTTAATTATAGCATGCAATTTCCATATCACCACAATTTTTATTTGAGACTCATCACTCAAAATCAGCAGGGCAGTGGTTACTGAGGCTGTCCTCTGCACGTCTTTGTGGAAATCTACTTTTCTAAAACAAACATGTATGCAGAGCCTGTCTTCCAGATCACTGTCTCAGCTGTCACCTGCTTATGACTCTTGGAAAGAGACTTCTCTCTGTCACTCCCTCTAACCGAGGGAGTATTTGGTGGTTTCAGTTCACAGTCACCCTCCTGCCTCTGGGACCTCGGCCTGGTCATTGGCCTGGGTGCCGTAAACTTCTCAAGATAAAAGGCTTTCATAAGATTTTCTTGCAGAACCTGTCCTCAGAAATGTGACGTAGCTTTCCTTCACAATTCTTATCACTGTGCTAGGAAGTAAAACAGAACAGCAGCTGCTTTGTAGTAGCTCAGAAAAATGTGCAGAAAAATGATCACAGGTAGGGTCGTAGATTGGTCAGTTTGGTTAATTCATTCATTCAACACAGTTTCCTGAGCGAGGCAGTGAGGGCGTGGTAACGACTCAGATGAGTGTAGTCCAGATAATGCGGGGAGTGCCAGCAACATGAATGTAAATAATGTTCAAAATCAAAGCGCAGAGCCTGTAGAGGCATGTAGTCGTGGTAACTAACTCAAAATGAGATTCTGAGAGAGAGTGTGGTGGACACAGGAGCTTAAGACGGGTGTGACTTTGACACTATCCAGTAAGCTGGCAAATGTGTGCTAATAAATTTGAAGTCTTAGAACAAACGCCTTACTCTCAAAACACAATTCAAACGTAGTGTTATTACTGAGAGAAGAACAGATGTGGATAGATCCAATAGCTCTGGAGTTACAAGGGACACAATTTAGCTGCCGTGGGTGGGCGCGAGCTCATGTAGATAAAATGAAAAACATGAAAAAAATCACTCAGGGTGTTTCTTCAATGGCAGGTTGGTTTGTAAAGCACGAAAGGCTCGTCACCCGTCTCTGCTGCAGGGGGCACTCATACACTGATTGGCCTTGGAGTGCTTAGTATGCAAAAGCTTCACCGAACTAAAAATGAATGCCCTTTTTTGCAGAAGCATCTCTGGTTTCCCAAAATATAGAAATGAAATAATTTTTAAAATATAATAATAGTAACATAGACAATATGGATTATTTTTCTTTTGGCATAAGAAGAAATTTGCATTATTTTCACCATGAAAAATTGAGTTAGATCCGCTCTGAATTTGATAAACATTTGACATTTCTTCTATAATATGTTCTGGTTTATGAAGCTGATAAAATATTTAGAATATATTAATTCAATGAATGAATTAATGTTGTTTGTATCTGCTTCAGTATATAAATGTGGCTGGAAATCTTCTCAATGCTAGAAATGAGAAGATGGGTAAACACCTGTCTTCATTGTTTAAGAACTCACATTCCAGCAGCAGAGCACGACAGAACGGTTTCTGAGTCAATGGGCAGCCCATACGAAATGTTTTCATCATCATTGCAGAGTATGGTATGGAAATTAAAACTCTTTTCAAATACATCATCTCATTTCACGCTTGCAACACCTCTTCGAAATAATTACCTCTGTTTTTCACTCCACCATCATACAACTGGAAGCCGAAATTAACAGTCAGGATGTTTTTCTAGGGCTCAGAAAAGTTAGGTGCTTGTGTAGAATGCAAGGAAGTACTTGGAGTAAGAGGAGAAACCTGGGTAAAAGTTAAAATATTTAGATGGATAAAGGTAGAAATATGGAAATTAAGAGAGAAACAAGAAAGAGAGCAAACCAGAAACAGTTAAAGGGTTACACTAGTAAGTATAAGGTGAGCCTGAGACTGGCCAACGGCCAGGTGCTTTTTAAAAACCAAGTATATATTTTGCCAAGGACAAAATGTTACTCCAATACCTGACACACAAAAGCAGTAACAGCAATTTTAAAGCATTTTCAGGAAAAATATTTGTGACTTTATGTAGAGAACACAGCAATAATACTACATTTGTATAAAGATAAAAATTCTATACCAACTTTTTAAAAGTACAGTTCCGTTTTCCAAAAGTGGCTTAAGACCAGTAATCATAGTTTATAATTTTTAGCAGAGACTGTCCAGCTTCAAGGTTCTAGCGTGAAATGGGAAAGCAATTTTGAGCTGTTTGTTTGTGTCTGCTTCAGTATGTAAAAAGAATTTTGCTGAGGTTATAGAAGGAGGGGTGATAAAAGGTGTGAGAGAAGAAATTCAAAAGGCAGCTTGAGAGGATTAATAAATCATCCGAGGATGTGGCAGTCTCAGTGCAACGTATAAAAATGTCAATGTCAAACCTGCTTTGAAAGGCCCCAAAATAAAGAACGAGCCTGCGGCACGCTGGGAGTCAGCACACTTGGTCAGCTGTGAGTGGTTTGGCTAAGGGGGATGTGAGAAGGGACAAGGGTGTCCAGGGTATCGGAAGAGGCGCCTTTACCCTGCTCATTTATAAGCACAGGGCTCAGGGACATCATCAATGTTTGGAAGCCTCTGGATCTGATTTGGAAGCAGTATCAGCATATGCACAATTCAGAGATTATAATGTAGCAGAGCTGTACCAGGTGTACCTTCAAGGAAATATGGAATGGAGAATACTTAAAGATGTAATACCTTTCCATTGGTGTTACTGACCTGTGGTAATGAAGCTGCCGTTAGAGAGGGCTGCTTGGCATGGTTGAAATGGCCCAAGAGGAAACCACAAACTCAGATATTTGAGTGACTATCCTAAGAATGCAGGTGTGAAGAGGTCCATTCCTTATTTAGATCAATATGGTAAGATGATGAAGTGTACAGCAGAAAACTGAAAGAATGCCCGTGGGATTCACGTCTGAGAAAAGCACAAGGCTGTGAAATATTGCATTCTTCTGTAATAGTTCAACCAAAATATTTCAGATATGAAATAAGGCTTTTATGAATCTGCCTGACCTAGTAAAGATGCAGAACTTGATGACCTTGACAGTAAAGAATGTAAGATTAAGAACAGTTAAATATGAAATTTTTTTTTAGTAAAAATAATTGGTACCGGAAAAATGCGAGAGTTTGTGGATAAAAAATATACATTTAGGAGGCGACAGTGCATAGTGACAGCTGAATATAGAAGAATATCAAGAGACACTGTTTATTTATCAAGAATCATGAACCGTGGAGGTGGGCAGGGCCCTTGTTGATTCTGAAGAATGAGAGGGAAGAGCAGGAAGAGGGTTCAGCAAAGGAACTGAGTCATGGGGCCGTGGAGTGGGGGGAAACCTTAGAGTTCACGGCCTCCATGTCTTGTCCATGCCGACCCCCTCTGTGCAGTTTCTTCTAGAAATAGTCCCTTCTTCCCTGTCACCTGCCACCATCAATCAGACCACGACGTTGTTTAGTGCCAGTGCCTATCACGTCATATCTAGTATAAATACACAATTTATTCTTTATATGTTAACAGTGATATTATACATATATTATTATTATGAGATTACCATAAGCCAGAAACGGTTGATGTACAACTTCACCTTTAATCCTTGCTTCAGCTGTTTGAGACCACCAGTCTCTTTTCACAGATGAGGCAACAGAGCTCCATAGAGGAAGAAAAATGTACCCAAAGGTTTCTCTGCTTTTTGTCGGTGGCTGAGCAGATTTGAACCAAAGCCTGACTGACTTTGTAGCCAGAACATTCTCCACCTGCACGGCCCCTACTGCTGCCTACGCTGCTCAGTCAATCAAGTTCCCTGTTTCTGATGGTAGCAATGGTTAAAAAAAAAAAAGCTCCATAATTAGGCCAATTTGCACATTTGTTTTGTTCTCTCCCGTTGGCTTTCAGGAGCTACATCCAATGGGCCTTGCTACTTCCAACTTCCCTCTGCTGCTGAGGCCAACGAGTTGTGCCTTTGGTGTATAAGGAAAACAAGGTCAACAGTCACTTAGGGGAGTTTTACTGTGGCTGTGTTACTAGAGTATCACCCTTCAGCAATAATAGGCTAGGCATGTGGGAGCCCACCTCCTCTGATAGCGTGGTCACTTCCTTTTTTTTTCAAGAATCTGAAATTTATTTTTATTTTTCTCCTTTTATTTTTTTTAATTTCAAATTAATATGAGGGTGCAAACTTTTAGGCTACATCATTCCTACTTCCAGGGTAAAGTTCCAGTTGTAAAAGAGCCTCTCACCCAGGGGGCGTGTTATATACCCTCAGGTGTGCACATTAGGTGAGATCCCGCCTCCCGCCCTCCCTCCTTCTGCCAATTGCCCTCCCTCTGCCCCTCGACCTCCCTCTACCTCCATACTAGACTATATTTGTGTTTTATAGTTCATATGAGCATGTAATTATCTATATATTGGTTTCATATTAGTATGGAGTACAAGGATATTTATTTTTCCATTCTTGTGACACTTTACTCAAAAGGATATATTTCAACACCATCAAGGTAAGTGTAAAATCTGTAAAGTCTCCACTTTTTTAATGGTGGAATAGTACTCCATGGTACACATATACCACAGTTTGTTGACCCGTTTATGGATTGATGGGCACTTGGATTGCTTCCACAATTTGGCAATTATGAATTGAACCACAATAAACATTCTGGTGCAAAAGTCTTTGTGGTAAAATGATTTTTGTTCTTCTTGGTAGATACCTAGTAATGGGCTTGCAGGGTCAACAGGAAGGTCTGCTTGTAGATCTTTGAGAATTCTCCATTCTTCCCTCCAAAGGGCTGTATTAGTTTGCAGTCCCACCAGCCGTGTAGAAGGGCTCCCTTCTCTCCACATCCGCCCAGCATCTGGTGTTTGGGGACTTTGTGATGTGGCCAACAAACACATGAGAAAATGCTTGTCATTTTTAATCATCAGAGAAATGCAAATCAAAGCTTGGTCATTTCCTACTAACCTCAGAGATATTATTCAGCTTCCCAAACCTCAGTTCCCTTGTGTTGCAAATGGGGGAATGTAATACTTTTCCATATTGGTGTAAAGAATAAATTAAATAAAATGAGAAAACACCTAACATGTGATTTAGCCTGGAGCAAGTTTCTCCCCAAGGGGAAATTAAGTCCAATTAGGAATCTGCATCAATGATAGTAGTGTGATGCCATCTCTGAGACACATGATATCTAGAACACTTTCCCTCTCTCTCTCTCTCTCTCTCTCTCTCGCTCTTTCTCCCCCATCGTCCATCTAAAATATCTAGTGTCATGTGTCTATATGTTATACATATATACACACGTGTATATATAAAATGTGTTTTTTGTGTGTTTGTATACACACACACACACACACACACGAACATAGAGAGAGGGAACCAGAGAGATCTTTCAGGGTAAAAGAATCATCCTGGCTCAGAAAAGAGAGAGCAAAGCCCGTAAAAGCTGGGATTTCTGGCTGGTTTCTGAAGGTCTTCAGCTCCTTTAGAACATGGCTCATCTAACTGAGATCCATTCCCATGGACCCATAAATCCAGAAATATGGGCGGCAAAGACATAAGAGCAAGGACAGGAGCTATTTTTTTATTCTCTCTCCCCACTGTCTAGCACAAAGCTTTACATATAATAGGAGTTCAGTAAATATCTGTTGGGTGAGTTGTTACACAATAGAGAATGTATTAATAATAAGTTACATACTGGTGTTAGGTAAGAAGCATTTTTCACTCTATTTTACTAAAAAAAAAAAATTAGGCTCAGTGAGGCTATAATTTGGCCAATATGATTCATCTAGTCAGGAAAAGATAAAGGAACATAGAATTTCTGACTCTAATATCTGTGACTGTAGTTTCTTGGGATTTTATACTCCTTATTTGAAAAGAAATGCCCTCACAAAGTCGAGCATTCCAATTGATTTTTGAATCCATTGGTGGTGCACGTGAACTTCATTTTCTTAGTTAATGTCTAAGTTCATTTAATCTGTTGAGAGCCACAGTAAGGGCAGGAGCGGCTGCTGATATTTGCAAATCACTCAGAAAAAAGGTATTAAATGACATACCAAACTGGAGCCCTGTAACACACTTGCACACATAAACACAACCACACATATCGAAGTTGATTCAGAATTACTGCTACAATAAATCAATCTCTTTAACTACATTGGACAAGTCAAGAAAAATGATTGAAGTGATGACTGTTTTCGCATTCATCAAGGAGTGAATGTTCAGATAAATGTCTGGAGCATAGTAGATACTCATCTAATTGTTTATGAAAAAAGCATAACAGGCTGACTTAATTAAGTAAATAATAATGAATAGTTTAAAGTATTTGAAATTGATCATTTAGTGCATATATTATCTTTAGGATTGAAAACATAAGATAATCTTTGTAACTTTAAACTTGTACAAAATGGTGACACTCACTGTTATTTTTCAATGATAAGGAAATGAGAGCTTTAAATCCACAGGCTGTTACTAAATTCAGCATTTTTTAATAGGATAATTTTGATTTAAAAAAAGAATTTATTAAGAAATGGAGAGGCATGCAGTCATTAAAACAAAAATGAGAACACAATCCTTTTAGATTATTTTACCAAAATTTCAGCTCATTCACCTGATAGCAAAGCAATCACAAAATTATTCCATGAATATCCTCAAAGCCTAGCTGTATGGTGGCTCTAATCGAAGACATTAGTCTCTATCACACATTATTTTTGAGCTTGCTTATTCCGAGCATGATGAATCATCCTGAGGTGTGACTGATCATGTATATTAAAGTAGTTTCATATTTTCTAGCGCCATCTTTGTTTCAGTCCATGTTTCTACGGAGAAAATTGAAACTAATCCATCATGATGGAATATGACCATCAAGGTGAACTGTGTCAAAGTCTGTGAGTAAAACAATTCCACGAGTCAAATAGCTTCTGCAAACACACGGCCTCTATACTATTTACCTTAATTAAGAACTAGTACTTTCATCTTATCCTCTGATGAAAATGAGCTTCTTCAAAGTAAGGACTGTGAATAATCTTACATTATTTGTCTGTAGCAAGGTACATTTTAGAGAATCATCTAATTTTCATCAAATCAAGCAAACATAAGATGCAGAAAATCTTGTGAAGTGTGATGGGTAATAAAGACCTGTCCTGAAATTTTACATCGCATAAAATTTAAACATTAATTTTTAACTGGAAACAATCACATATGGCAAAGATTTTATACAGAAGTTTTAAATGTAGCTTCTCCCCCTCCCCCCGCCTATTCCATAGAACATTACTTTCAGGGATTTTTAATATGGGTTTCTCTCTCTTAGGCATCTAAGCTTCTCAGAGTTTTTAATATATTAGGTTAACATGCATGGCCTTGACCAAGGAGGGTTATATAGATTTTATCCCCAAATTTCTTTTCTCATTCAATGTATTTTAGAAAGGCTTCCTATAAATGATATGTAAATTTCACATCAGTTGATTTAGTTTTTACTAAACAGGAAATAGATTTATTTTCCAAAGTGTTGTTAAGGAATTTTTTTCCACATAATATTCATATAACTCCTTGGAAATATCACTGAATTTCCATTTTATGCTGACTCTATTTCAAAAAAAGAGACATGCTTGTGTTATTTGTGAAAGGGCAGGGTTCTCTTTCCACATCAAGTGTGGAAGTTCTCTAGAATGCATAATGAATCAGCCAAATGGTCCACCTCTCTGAATATTTATTAACTTTCACTACTAATATATATTTTATGCTATAGTGTGTTATATATATACACTTTTATATATGATATTATATATACACACATATTTATACATTGTTTTGTAAAGAAAACAAATATTTTGTGTGTGCACAAAATGACATCGAATCTATTGATAAATATTAATCATGTTACATATTAATTATGATCATAATTGCGAACTTTCTGTAATTTTTACATTTTCAATTGCAAATCATTGAAAATATCTAGTTCCAAATAATTATCATATACTGAAATAAAGAAGAAAAACAGCCTTATGTTAAATGATCCCAACCCAACCCAGAAACTTGGGATTTAGAAACATCCAGAAAGTAAAATTTAAAAATTTTGTTGTTAATTTTATATTTTGGTTAGATTTTTTGAAATTTAATTTCTAACATGACGGAATTTAAACTACAAGATTTTATCTATCTATATATATGTGTGTATATATATATATATATATTTTTTTTTTTTTTTTTTTGCAGTTTTTGGCTGGGGCTGGGTTTGAACCCACCACCTCCAGCATATGGGGCTGGCGTCCTACTCCTTTGAGACACAGGCCCCGCCCTGTATGTGTGTGTGTATATATATATATATATATATATATATATATATATTTTTTCTTTTTTTTTTTAAGTACAATTTCAAATGAAATTGTTTCATGTCCCCTTGAGAAAACACGTCAGATGATTTTATTTAAGGTAGGAAATCTATGTTTTCTAATTCCTAGAAAGGAAGAATAGGAACCCAAAAGTTCTGTTAAAGGTCAAAGAGTAGTTGAAAAGGAAGAGTTTAAAAAAAGAATAGCTAGAAGCAAAGAAAACACAATGAAAAAGGAAATTAGCAAGTTCTTTAAAAGGAGGAGAGAAAAATGGAAAGTTGGGTCATCAAAGATTTAATTGACTAGTGAAGTTAAAGAGAACAAAGCCATCAAATAGTTTGGAACTTTTTCAATGATCCCTTTGATCTTTCACTCAGGCTGTTAACATGTCTTCCCAAGTGTTTCTAATTCCATAGGCAACTCACAGAAAAGCTATTAGTAAACCCTGTACTTTGGAGAATGCTTGAAAGTTATTGGAAGTATCATTGAATAAGAAACTCTGTATTATTTACTCATGAAACCGTGATACGTTGAAGTCTGTTTTAGAAAGTAAAACCCAGTTATAGATATGAGAAATATCTTTCCTTAATATGTGGAAGTCTTCTTGAGCATGGAACTGGGCCACTATTCCATGTATCTATGAATAATTTACTATGTGTAAATAATATTAAATTGTTGAAAATTAAGAATTTTAGGCAGGCAATAGCTGTATCACATATGAAGTATACCATCTACTACTCATCCATACTTAACAATGCAAGACTAGATAGGTTATAGGAACTAAACAACTACTTTCGAATTTTAGGTAGAAATAATCATGAATATCCTCAGCAACTTTGGCTAATGTTGGAGATTATTATGATTTAAAAAAAAAAATAAGGTGGATTTTGTAGTGAGAGCTATTTGGAGGGTCTTCCTTGGTAAAATTACCCACTGAGTATTAGTAACCCACCACAGTTTGGGCCAACCTGAGAGACCGCCTGTGTCCAAACATAGTTTTGAACTCAGAAACTGGCTGGTTACATTGAGATTAATGGAACGGTTTTTTAAGGGTAAGAATTATAATTTTAAACTCTGAAGATTGCTGTATATTTCAATCAGTTATTGTTGCTCGTAAATTTTATTGGTAGTTGATTTTAAAAATTTATGACCCTGCTTCCAAAAAAAGTTCAACTCCATTTTCTTCTGCCTGGTTGTCAGATGTTAAAAGTGGAGGGAAACTTAGTCCGAGAATAATTCAGATTGTCCATGCGTGCTCTTAATAAGTGCTTTTTGGAGATCTCAATTAGTAGAAAAAAAGTAGGAGTCAGTAATTTTGTTCACATCCTAAATTTTTTAGCCTATCAAAAAATATCATGTGATATTTCATTATGTTAGAATATTTCCACATGTTCAACCTATTCCTTAGAATGAGTCTTATTGCTGGTAAATATGTTTAATTTTATATTGCAAAAGACAAATCAAGCATCATAGTAGTTAAATAACTTACTCAGTCATACAGTATTTGCCATGTCAGAGCCATGATTTTAGAAATAAATTAGCATCCACTTAACTATGGGCTCACTCTTGGCCAGATACTTTTCAGAATGTTGTGCATATATTGTCTAATTTTATTCTCAGAATAATCCTGTGATATATGTATTATTGATTCTATTTTCAGTTAAGGAAATTAAGGCTCAAATAATTAACGTAACTGGCTGACAGAAACATGACCCTTAAGAGTGGTTGTGAGATGGGCATTGATTTCAGTTTAATGCCCTCTGGTCTGGTCTTCTCCCAGCAAATAGGTTCCTCGGGTAATTTTCTCAGATGTCTCCCCAGGGAAAGCTCTTGCAGTCCTTGTTTTCTCAGTGTACCGTCTCTTTATATGTGTCTCCCCACTCATGAAGATGAAAAATAAAAAGAAAACCACTGTATAAAGATTTAGCAATGGATTAAAATATGTAACAAGGTTCACTATCATATGGGAACAGAGGAAAGTTCTCTTATAAAAAAGGCAAAATGAAAATATATTGGGCTATGAAGTCAAAACAGAGTGGCTTAGTAAGATTCAAAGAATTTACTAATCATGATGCTTTTAAAGAATCATGTAGCATAAACAAAATGCCTTATGTGGCACCCTGTACCTCTAAGCTGCCACCTGCCAGCCCGTGATACATCTGAAAATGTATGTACCCTGTAGCTTTAAGATGCTGACACAGTTCTAAGATATTCACACAAGGAGAGCAATCGTCACCTGATACACATATGGACATGTGACCTGGAATATTCTGACGTGAACCAACAAACTAATTCTTTGTCAGAAGTTCTAGAGCATTTTAGGACACAGGAACTCCATTAAATAATCGGTTACTGCTGTAGAGCATGAAGGCAGGGCTGGTGTCTGGCTTTGCTGCCCACTGACACTGGACACAGAGCAGTGAGCGCGAATCCTGAGCCCAGAGCTTAAACTCTGGCTGGCCCTGGAGGTAAGTGGCAGGAAGTCAGAAGCCACGTGTGTCTCTAGTTACAGGGCAAGGTGACTCTAACCTTAGAACAACCACCACAGTAGGTCACGCGCTGTGGATCTCAATTCTGTCACTGTTGGTCTCCGTTTCTGGGCGTGAGCGACAGTCACTTTGTTTCTGCAGGAGAGAAGAGCATCATGGGTAGACTTTCTGCCTGCACGTCTCTCTTTTCTTACCTGTGTCTTCTTTGGGTTGAATTCTCCAAATTCACCCAAATTGAATGGGTTGGGTTCTCCTCCGGCTCTGACACCGTAGCTGTTTTGCCGTCTACGTTTCGAAGCCCTTCTGGTGTCAGTTGCATTCTTCCTTAAGCCTCGACATAACATAAAATTTTATATATATATATATATTAAAAAAACACCAAAAACTTTTGAGTCGTTTTTGTGCTCTGACTTTAACACGAAAATATAAACAAATTTGCTTTTACTTCTGTAACTGTCTAAAACAAAGAATGAGGCATTAGTCCACATCCTCTGCCTATCCTGATTTGAATAAAGGAAACAATAATTTGGAAGTTAGAAATTTGGTTATATTCAACTTATTTTAATGAAATGCAGCTTTAAGTTTTTAAATTAAAAGCAACATTGTCGATTATTAAATGTTGCTTTAATGCAAAGATATCAATCTGTTCACAATATCAAAGGCATTTTATTCTTATGGTATACATATACCATATGTTTTTCTCATAGGTTGAAACCAATTCTAAAATATCCTGTTTAACCCAATCTGATTAAATATGTACTGCCTGTTGTATGCCGTTACCTGAGCAGGAATTTGTGACAAATTCATTGCAGACTTCAGTAAGAATTTTTCCTTTCATCATTAATACTAAGAGTTCTGCATTACAATTGATTTTTCTACTGAAATTTCACTTGAAAGGAAATTAATATTTAGTGGCCTAATCCTACATTTTCTCTGGCTTATTTTTATTTGACTAAAAAAATATTTTGGTGAGCACATTGCTGTTACCTGCTATTTATACTTCTGCAAAGCAGCATTTAAAACACATCTGGGAGGCCACTGTTTGCTTTAGACTGCTGTCTAAAATGAAAGACACCTATTGTGTTTACTTGATCACTAGGGATGGTACAGATTCATCTCACAAAAACTTTCCTCAGAGAGATTTACTAAGCTGCTAAGGCAAATGGGGAGGCAGCACGGCCTCAGGACTGCTACACGCGTGTCTGTGATTACATTCCCACCTAAATCTGTATGAAGGGAGAGTACCAGATGTAAACAGTGGTTGGCTCTCACGGAACTATTATGCGCATTTCTTCTGTTCTTTATGCCTTTTTATAGCGAACAAAGAAAAAGAAACAGCTCAAATATAGCTATTTTTTTAAAAAGAGAGCAATGTGACCTAGATAAAGAAGAATTTAAAGCAGCTAGTTGATTAGATCCTAAAGGGTGTGATTTGTCACAGACATTGTCCTCAAATATTTGTTGAGGTTTGGTAATAGACATACTAAATTTTCATTCTTTTAAACCCCCCCCAATCTAGATAACAATTATTGCATTAAATATTTACTCATTTAGTTAGCTTACACAAACTAAGGCAGTATTTCAGTACTACTCAGTGAGCATGGGTTTTATAAATGTTGCAAACAAGGTATCTGTTTTCATTTATTATAAATATAAAGAGTAAGAGGGCAGGTATTCTGCTTATTAAATGACTTTAGATATATATAAATGTATTCTTAAATTGTGTATATATACACATATAGACATTTATACAGATACATATATAATCAGAATGATATTCAGAATAACTGAATATTATGTAAAGTGGGTTTGCAAGTTATGTGCTAGCTTATAATAATTGGATAACCAAGATAAAATGGTATTTCTCTGCGCTATAACTTACATAATCCAACAATATTGTTCCATCTAGATTAAACCAACACTAAGCCTTGTACCTGTGTTGTTGGATGAATATTTTAAAGTGAAAATTAGAAAACCCATTGAACTGGATTCATTCAGAACAGATTCAGACGATACCCAGCTCTTTGGAAATGGGTATTTATGGCTTGTTGAACATTTGTGGTGCAATGAAATCTGTAAATTGCAATTAACACAACAAAGCTGAAAAATGAAGAAAGTTGTGAGATTTCAGTATCTCTGCGGCTGTGTGTGTGGTGGTGGTGGTGGGGATCTCTGGGATATTCTAATCCTAGCAACGTATTTTCTTTCCATTCAGTTGTAACTATCGTTCAGAGAAGTGACAAATATATCTAGACGTCTCTTTCAGTGGGTGAGGAGCAGTTCTTGTTTTAGAGAGAACTTAGCAAGGATGCAGTCATTTGCAGGGACTCGAAATGCAGGCACTGGAAGTTCTCCATGCATAAAGTAATCCCAAGTTAGAAGATAAGTTACTTTATAATCTGTGTTGGTTCTTTCAGTCCAATGACTGGAAAATTACTAATTGCATGCAGCCCTCTGGAGGGTTGACTGGGGATCATGCAAGCTCACGTGTGCGCAGAGAGGATCTCTGAAACTCTGCTCTAGTAAATCGTGGTCCATCACTGGATGTCTTGCACTCTTCACACCGATGTGGTAATTGGGGTCATCTCATGGATACTTTCGTGATAGGAAAGATTTCTCAATGTTAGCGCTGGTGCTGTAATGTTTGACAATACAGAATTGCCGTTTTGATACATTATGGAAGTTGTTAGATGCTGGTTGTAGGAAATCAGGCATACTTTATTTTCCCTTTGTTGATTTTCCTTACATTAGTGCCACCTGGATGAGACAAGCTCCCTTCACCAGAATCCTGTAACAGATACTGATATAACAATGTCACGGTCTCCATTTTTCTCTCTTTGTATATATATGTATGTGTGTGTGAGTTTCACATGTAAATTAAATATATATAGCAGGACCTCCATAGCTGAAGACCACCCTATGTTGACCACTTCCTTAAGTTGACCTGATTTTCAAAGGCTGGAAATGCACCACCTGTACTCAATGGAAGTGCCTTATGTTGGCAACCTCCATATGTTGACCAGTTTGTTACAGCCCCTTTGGTAGTCAACTTACAGAGGTTGTACTGTATATAATTTTACATATGGATATATAAATATAATCACCTACTCACTTTTAAAAAGGAATAAACCTTTGCCTAAACATTTTGCACTATCTTCGTTTCCTAGATCTTCTAACACTCTGACTTCCATAATATTCCAGCCCTGGTGGAAAGTTATGGGAATGGAAAATACAGTCACTAGGGGAAAGGTCCTCAATGCTTTGGTGGCTTTCTGTCTGTGCATGGCCTGGGAGATTTTCACAGAGACTATTGAACAGAAAATCTCTCAAACCAAACTAGGAAGATCTAATTACAGAGACTATTAATCTATATGTGTTTTGCAAATGAAGAGGAAGGTGACACACTTAGGGTAGTGTGACTGCAGGATGGCACAGCTTTGGATTAGGGTGGACCCGTTAGCCAAGGGAAAGCTCATCCAAATCTGCTAGTGCTGTCTTTATAGAACTTTGCACAGTATTGATACTTTAATTAATACCAAACAACTCAAAATGTATGATTTTTCCTCCTTGTTTGTCCCTGTTACCATGAGCATACAAGTCCCCACGAGAAACCAGAGCTGTTTCAAGTTCACTGTCTATACCTACATGCTGCTTTTCACCCCTGTCATTTGTTTCCAACAAGCAGAAACAGACCCCAGGGCTGCAAGGAATATTTCTGAAGGGCTCTTAATAGGGAATTAATATTATCAACTATTCATATCCCCAGGAAGCTGGGGACAGTTACCTTTTTTTTTTTTTTCAAGTTTTAGTAAAATGCACTTCAGTATAGAATCCAGATGTTCTAAAAGTACATAATTTGAGAACCAGCGATTTAGTCTGAAGAAAATAATAACAAGACAACTAAATAACTATTTTAATGCTATAAGTGGACATTTTAAGGGGAATGGCATCTAATGATACTTAATTTACTCTAGTTGCTCTTTTTACCCTTTGAGGTCTGCTTGGTGACTAATTCTTGGAAGAGGAGAGGTTGAGAATATTTCTGATTTTAGATATTTACTTTCTCATGTTTAAAATTTCTGTTGTATTATGCTTACTTTAAAGGTTTTACAAAATGCATGAAAAGATTTCAAATTATTTTTGGAATGCCTGAAAAATGAGAAATCCAGTTTTCTGTCTTTCAGCTACAATTTGAAGCCCACTAGAAAAAAATAGCCCCAATGCAGATGCGCCGTACTATTTACAGTGCCACTAACGCTGATATCCAGAAGGTGGAGATTCTGTTGTTTTGCTTGTATCATTTTTCTTTCTAAAAAGTAATTGGGTAAGAGTTCCTTGCCACATGCCAAATAAAATCCAAGCTCCTTAACAAATTTATAAGACTTTATTTCCTTTTTCATATTGAAAACAATTTGAATTGTAGTTTTACAAGGGTACATGTGAAACTTAGTAAATGTAGAATATTAATGTCTTAACACAATAACTAAGAAAATGCCGAGAGGGCTATGTTAACCAGTGTGATGAAAATGTGTCAAACGGTCTGTAAAACCAGTGTATGGTGCCCCATGATTGCATTAATGTACACAGCTATGATTTAACAATAAAAAAAAAGGAAGGAAAAGAAAATAAATAAAATGTACCATCTTAAGCATGTGTAAGCGCCTAGCTCAGTACTGTTTAGTGTACTCACACTGTTGTATGGTAGATCTCCAGAACATTTTGACCTTGCAAAACTGAAACTCTGTTCTCAGGGAACAATCACTTCATTTTTCCCTCTAGCCCATGGCAACCACAAAAGTTTCTTGATCTGATTCCTGCCTCTTCTATTTGATTTCTCTAACCCGCCTTGAAACCCGCTTTGTTGCTGTAAACAGTGTCTTTTATTTCCCATTCTAGCCTGGCCACATGCACATCTGTCCTCCACCCCTTGAATGGTCGTCTTCTAACTCATCTTTCAAACAGGTACAGACTTAAAGCTCTTTCCTAGAGTGCAGCAACACACCAACCTTGTGCTTTTATGTAGCACAGTATGTTTCCAAACATCAAATCAGTAGCTATTTTTTTCTTATAGAATGTGAGCCCTTTTAAACCAGAAACAGTAACTGTGTGAATAAGGACCCTAGTCCTACTCACCATTTCAATCCTAGCACTATCGCACACACTACACAGAAATGACCAAATACGTGGGTCAAGACTCAAAATACTGGATTTGAATCTAATTGTCAGTCATCGTGCGCCCTTGGATAAATAAAGATAATGACAATAATGACAACAATGATACTTGTATTAATCACAGTGATAATAGCACTGGTAGCGGCGTCACTGACGTGGACAAGCAGCTACTCTTTAGAAGGCGTTGTAAAACCCTCACTTATGTTAATCCATCCACTCCTCATAATGACTTTTTCCCGTAGGTACTATGATTATGTCCATTGTCAGATGGTATAGAGATTTTTAAGTGATTTGTCCAAGGTGACCAGTTCATGAGAAACGAACCATTGCTCGAATCAGCAACTTTGCGTATGAAGTCAGGCTGTGACACTTTATTACGGGGTGTGTCGGGAGCCCATTTCCTTACATATAATGAGTGATTATGACCATTTCAAAGATGGGTGATGAGCCTGAAATGTTTTCATCTAGTCAGGCCGCTCAGCACAGAGCCTGGAAAGCAGTGGAATCTCAACAAATGACATCTCTGCTGCTATACGCTGCTCCAAGTGTTGTTCCCAGAATGAAGATTGAGGCAGGTTTGCAGTCAATATTAGCTCCTTTCTTTTGTCTCTCTTCTTCCTTAATTAGAGCAAGTCAGCAGCAACTACTAGTGCAAAAATAAAAATTAGGTCAGGGATGTCTTTTAATGGCTACCGAGAACATGAATTATAATTATTACAAGCTTAGAAGAATTGCCTAAATTTCAGAAGAACACAGCATCCTGTAACTGGCTGCTAATACTTTGCTGGGATTGTGATTAAGAAGGTGCGACATTTGAATAATACCTATAGATTGAAAGGCGTGTTCACATCACTCATGTCATTTTTATTTCATAGCTGATTTTAAGAGAAAAGATAGAATATGACAATTCCCATTTTACAAAGACCCCTCTGTGAGTTGCTGAGGATGAGAATAGTTGGGTCCAAATAAGACTTAAAAATCTTATTTCCAGATTACATGTTCTATGAAAATATAACTCATCACCTAACCAAGATCTTTTTGAGAACACAAGGGGGAACTTAACAATCAATTTAGGAAAACTGACATCAATTGGCTCTGTGCAGGGACAGTCAGGAGATGGGGGACTAGTACCTTGCGCTCAGCTTCTTCCCTTCTCATCTGCCTTTTCTTTTTTCATTCCTAATAAGCATCACCTTGACCTGAAGTCTTCCACCTGTTTGATCTGTGGAGGATGAATGATTCCTCCTTAGATTCCCAGAGTTCCATTTGCTATACCCATGTACACATGTGAAATCAAACATGTATCTAACTGAAAAAAATAAAGGAGAAATAGACCTTGTTGCTATGACTCTACAGAGAAAGTCATTACTAGGCACAGAGGATACCGTATAAGGTGATACACATTTTAAGAAAGGAAAAAACTGTATAAGACTTATAATACTCAATCATGTTCGATTTCTGCAATTATAAGAGATGTTCAACATGCTTGTATTCACCTGTGTTGTCGGTATGTGTTGAGCATTACAATTTTAATACAGTTTTTTTCTTTTCTTAACATGTGTGCATTTCTTTGGTGTGCTTTCTGTACAGCTGAGGAAATGTCCTGAGCTTGGGTGGCAAAGGCTGGGATACCTTGGTAAGGTTTACTTGAATTCTCTGTTGATTGGATTCATTTTGTATTTTTACCTTAGTTATAAGTCTTTGTTTATTGGAATGAAAGGTAATTTGGTATTTTAGTAGAAGTATAGATTATTTCTAGGTCAATACTCCACACTCTAGGATGCTGAATGCAGTGAAGACGTCATTGTCATAACCTGCTCTGGTTTCACCCAACCTGAAGAACAGGTGCCGTCTATCTGGACTCTTTATTCTCAGCAGAACCCTGCTGGAGGATGGAGGAATGACATGCTGGTAAGAATGAAGGAAGATAGTGATCACTAAGTCCTAATGAAAGGAGCAAGGAACTAATTAGGGCCTAAACAGAGAGAATGAAGGGAGATGCCAGCCAGGTCAGGAAGAGCAAACACAGGCGGAGTGATGGTGGATGGGTCCTGTGGATGCCAAGGGTGGGGTCAATCTGACAGCAGTAAAGCCAGTCAGTCCCTGAGGAATCAATGGAATATGATTTGAGACCCCAAAGAGCCAGACTAATGTGCAAAAAATTCAGAGGATCAACTGGACTCATTTCTCCCGAGACAAGGAGTATCCTTAAAAGACCGTGGCAGGTCTTGTTCCAAGCCCTGCTGGTTGCTGTGTTTTCTTAACCCACTTATTAATCCTCCTGCATGTAAGAGGACAGAAGGCTATTACAAAACCCACCAGCACTTTACATGTCACCGCCCTGAGGCCTGGAAGGTTCCAGGCCAGTCTAACGGAATTGACCCTGCAGGTCGCCCCACGCACTCTCAGCCTAGACCGTCAGGCCTGGCTTCAGATGGTCGTGCAATTTGAATTCAGGTTTTTGGGTGTTCTTGTTCTTTCAAAATCTGTATTGAGATTTTTGAATAAAACAATTCCACACCTGAATTTTTTCGCATTATGTGTGAGATAATTATTTTAAGCTTGCTTTTTGTGGAAAAGCCAAAATAATGGTAAATATAACATGCTTTTTATTGACTCAGACAATGAACTGTAACAAGATGTAAAGATGGTATTTTCAAATAAAAATTAAAACTGATTTATTTGATAGCTTGGATATTTATGAATATAGAATGGTGTAGGTACATAAATGGGTAAATATTTATTCCAGAAACCTTCAGTTTGGTCAGCATAACACACACACTTCGGTATTTTTTTTTTAATTTATTTAGATTTTTATTATTTTTTTCTCCAATCTTATAAACGTGTCTTGCCTACAACTGATTTATTTACTTTTTTAAATTTATTTATTTTTATTGTTAAATCATAGCTGAGTGCATTAGTGCAATCAAGGGGTACAATGTGCTGCTTTCATAGACAATCTGAAGTGTTATTAGTAGTTGTGTGGAGTGCAGTGAAACAGACAAGCAAGTGCTCTTGAAATAAAAATCCAATGAGAATTCTTTTGACCTTTTAAGTCAGTTTCTCCGTCAGATGGTCTGCTCGTGTTGCTGAGGTAACGGGGGGATGGCTGCTTTTTGATGTCACTTTTCCTTGTTGTTATTGCGAAGTGCTGTTGGGGAGATGTGACCATCAGTTGAATAGGTAAGTATAATAACCAAATAAAGGATCATCAATTTATCTGCTCAATCAATCACTGAACAATTGATATTGGAATATAACTCAATGCCATTTTTAATGTCCAAAATAAGAGGTTATTGCTGATCTGTTACCATTAAGGATGACATAATGATATAACCACAAAACCCAAGATTATTTAATATAATACAATCTTTCAAACTGTTTGAATCATTTAAATGTGCACTTTGGAAAAAATTCAAATTAATCAAGTGATTCATTTGACAGATGTTTTATTTTACTGATTGGCTAATAAAATTCTTAAAAGAGTTATTCCTAAAGTCTTAGGTCTATACCTTGGTGACAAATATCAATAATTTAAGAAAACTCACAAGGGAAAAGTATGTATGCATGTGCGTGTGTGTGCACACGTGTGTATGTATGTGTGCATGTATGTGTGTGTGTATGCGTGCATGTGTGTGCACACGTGTGTATGCATGTGTGTGTGTGCATGTGCATGCATAGAAACAGATGTTTACTTAAGCATTTCAAAATAGTTGAAAACGGTATTTACAAAATAATTGAAAATGATGGCTTCTTGCTATCTATTAAACTAAAATCAGTTTTTTGGAGTTAGAGTTTGCATTTTTATAGATTTCTAGCTTGTCACTATCCACAGGTAGACTTTCAATATTATCTGTTGATTGAAAATAATAAATAAAGCAAGGCCACTGTTGTTAACTGGACAGTGAAGCTCCATAATGTTGCTGGTCATCTCCCCTAAATAGATGAAGCCTCTCACGTAGTTACGGCCGCCGTCTCCACAAATCTCCCACTTGCGCTCACCCTGGTGACCTTCAGGACATGTCTTCCTTCCCTCCCATGTACTCGGAGTTGCCCTCATGTCATCAGCTGGGTCACGAGATTCATGCCTTCCAGTGACTGGGTTACTGCTGCCCGTCAGTACCCACTGCCTGGCTTATCAGCTTGTTCCTTGTTCAAGTGTGAGCTGTTTCTTGCATCTCATCAGAACTTGTGTGGGCAAAGCTACATGTTAACCCACATCGTTAGTCCAGAGTTACATTTATATGATTTTTTCCTTTATAAAGTATCTTTGAGGGAATGTTTTTTAATGAAAAACAGCTGGGGGTGGTGCGTGTGGCTCGAGGAGTAGGGCGCCAGCCTCATATACCAGAGGAGACGGGTTCAAACCCTGCCCCAGCCAAAAACTGAAAAAAAAAAAAAAAAAAAAGACTCTGCCACAAAAACAAAAATAAAATAAAATAAAATAAGTGTATAAAAAAGAAAACAGCTGAGAGTTAGTAGACATGATAATTTGTAGCCTTTAATATGAGCTTATTAAATGAAACTCAGGACAAAAAATGCACCCAAGAATCCCAAGACTATGGAGACATGTGTGATAAGCACATCTAATTTCCTTACAGCATATTCAGATTCTCAAGCCTTTGTATGTGGACAAATAATTACTTTTGCAGTGAGGGAGGGCTTCTGTCCTTGTTTACTTCATGGGAAGGGAAGTGCAGGGCCTAGTTCTGAGGGTTAATTGTTGCTTTCTCTGCAGACACACCCTCGCTCCTGCCCTTCTGTAGGACTGCCTCTGACCTGTGATGTCCTTGTGAAAATTGATATTCACGGTTTATGGGCCATGAGGGATAATTAAAATGGTGACAAATCCCTGGAGGTGTTTAATACAGTTAAACAAGCATGCATGATTAATAAAGGATACAAACTTTGAAAGACTGTTTTAAGAATACAAAATCCATGATAGGCTTGCCCAGACTAATATTTATTTCATATGCATTTGTGTATCTATGCCTTCTCTATATATTTGCCATTCAACTTATTCATATTTAATTATGAATTAATTGATTTAAGTATGAATCTTTACAACCTTGTTCTTCAAAGTGCACGCCAGTGGACCAGTGGTTTTGGCACATCAGGGATCTTGTTAAAAATGCACAGAGCCCAAATCTAGGTTTTAAGAAGACCCCTCCTCCCAGTGTTTTGTAGGCACAGTGAAGTTTGAGTGTTGTTCGACATCTATGTAAAGTATATCAATCTTTCAAAACCAAATACTAATTCATAGCTACATAGGGCTCTGAGTTGATATTTGGTTTTGAAACATTGCTTTCATTTTTAAGATGTGAGTACCCCAAGAAATATCATTTAATATTTTTGTTTAAAAACATCTTCTCTCTAGCTTCTGTTTACCAGATGGAGATTGTATTCAATAATCACACAAACAAAATATTGCTAAAAAACATTAGATGCATTGTCTTTAGTGACCCAAAAGCAAGACTGGATGAGACACTGTGAACGTCCTGGGCTTGCACATCGACTCCTTCACTTCAGTGATCATGTCTGTATTTCCTGTGGACCCCTAGAGGATGGTTATGGAATTGGACATAAATAAAACAGGGACAAATGCACCTGCTGGACCTGATTTACGCTGCGGCTTCTAATGCTCAAAGATATTTTTATGTTTGGAGACGACAGATGCTAATGGCTGAAACTTTGGGTCATCTTCAACCTGCAGGCAATGGTAACTTTTCTTCCACATGTGTATATGTGTGTGTGCGCGCGCACATGTACTCAAGGATATGTTGAATTAATGCAGAGCAGCTCTAATTGTTTTGCCTGTCCACCAGTGTTTATTATGGCTTCTGTGGCAGGTGGCGAAGATAAGTTGAGAACAACTTCTGCCTTCTGGGCCTTTATAATCTAGAATGTAAATATATAGTAATAACATGTATGTATGAATGTAAAAATATGGCATTTTGGATTGGTTTAAATGGTTTAAACCGCTGTAGAGCTGGAACAAAAATCACTTTCATGTGAAAATGCAACAAAGGAGCTTCTGATGACGTGTGAATGGGGTAATCAAGAAGACTTTTTTTGGCTAACCGGGTATTGACGTGACCTGGAGAGATATCTAGCACTCCAATGAGTAGAAAAAAGCAGGAACATTTGAACTGGAAGAAATGGGATGAACAATGACAAGAACACCAACAATTACGAGGCAGGAAGAGGTAATAGTTTCACTGGGGGAAGTTGTAGAGCCTCGCAAGGTAGGGGTGGTGGGTGAAGACTGTTGGAATCTGGATCCCACGGGCAGGTTCAAAAGCTAAACAAAAAGCTTTCAATTTCACGGGGAAGATAAAGAGCCACAGGCGAGGCTTTGTGGAGGGACAAGGACCCAACTGAGCCCAGAGCAAAGCCATCTGGAAACGGGAAAAAAATGTTTCTGTAGCTTTAAAGGAGTTCTTTGTGTTTGAAATATAGTTGGAAAGTTTTTCCTTTTGACTGTTGACTGCTGATAACTGTGGTGCGATGTCTATAGCCTCACTGCTTTCACAGGTAACGAGATCCCTCGTCTTTATTACAGAGCCACACAGCACATTAACTCTGTGCCTTCAGAGTTTATCTCAGTTTATCAACCATTGTAGATCTGGGGTTTGAAATTTTATTAAACAATGACTGAAGGAGACACATGGGATTATACTGTGTGTGAACTGCCCTGAAGACTTTAACTATCCTAATATCTTAGTGAAAAACTTTTCAGAAAAAATTTAATTAATTTAAAAAATTGGAGAGAGTGATACCTGTAATTACCACCTCCACAATATTTACAACTTCTCCTCTTTTTTTCTAACAGCATAGGCAGGTATGTAAAGGCCATGCTCATGTTAATATTGGTAGATGAAAATATTCAAGTAAATTTGGAAGACAAGTATAAACTTAACTAGGAAACCACGTAGTCTCTGAAGGAAATGGCAGTGACAGTTTTCTCACCTTTTATCAGACAGAAATCCTTTCTACCACCTTTCTAGTTTTCACTCAAGTTTTGTTTAAACTCATTTGCTAACAATTTGATTCACTTTTTCAAGACATCTTTTGAGAAATTCTTTTTCCTCAGGTCAACTAGAAATCAGAAAAACCGCCAACACCTAGGAAGGTACACATGATTCCCCCCTCAACCCCCCCCCAGCCAGAGCACGTTTGTTCCTTCCACTTAGATCTTTGACCATAATTGTCACGCTTCTCTCTTTAGAACATTTTTCCAAGCTAAAGATGCACAGATTCTACAAATGTTTGACATATTACATGATGTATATATACACATACTTATAAATGGTATACACACACACACACCCCTAATTTCTAGGTAATCTAGCATCCTTTTCTTTGGCTTTTGAATTTAATAGACCAATCAAATCAAGTCATTTGAAAGATTTGTCAAAGTGAGCTTAAAAAAAAAATCACTGTCATCTACTTAATTTCACCTTTATTGCATAAATAAATATATAAATTTCACTTCAAAGTGGTAAGAAAGTAATCTCAGTATAAGTCAGTTTCTGAAACAATTATATCATACACAGCAAACCAATACACAATGTAGTCCTTATTTTTCTCATTTTTGTCGATGGATCAGAGAAAATCTCTTTATTTTAAACTGTCCCAACATTTTGGAAACGCCTTTCTATATGCCCCCTGTTTTGTCAATAGCTCTTTGAAAAATATATCAAAGTCAGACACAACTGGACAAGGTGCAGACTTCTGCTGTTCGGCAGCGGTGACATTGTGTTTGCTCATCTACGGTCTGACGAAGCTCTCAGCCTTGCTGATACACATCTTCATTCATACATTTACATTTTTAATCTGAAGGCCACACTTTATATGTTTCCCTGTTCAACATTATCTTTTGGGTTTTGTTTCGGTATTGCATTCTGATGAGAACTTTAAAAATAATGATAATACATATCTATAAACTTTACTTTTAGGGTCTTCAGCTTGTCAAAATAAATTGAACACAAAAGTTATATAAATCTTCTTGCAGAAAGTACATCAATTTTTTTGCTTTGATATAAAAAGGGTGAACAGCCTCTTACGGAATATAATATTTATGTACTTAGGAATTTCTGTGTTGCATTACTCATCATGATTTAGCATTTCAGATATAACTAGGTAGCATCTTAGTAGGACTGCAATTTGTACATAAACCGTACCACTCAGGGTATATATTACACACACATATGCGCAATGGGAACATTTGGTAACATTCATTGGGTCTGTATTAGGAAAGGAATCATTTTAGTCCAGTCCATTTGGTATGTATGTGTCAAGTTTACCTGACTTTGTAATTGTTACGTTTTTGACGGAAAATCATCAAGCTACTTAGTTCTTCACAATCAGTCCAAAAAACCGTTGTTGGACATCACACAGCTATAGCTGTTTCACCTAAATAATATTCTCTAACTCATCACAAAGGACAGATGTGCTCCAAGATCAGTTTTCCATCATCTTTAACCACTAAAGGAGGTTTCTGTAAGCCTGCACATGCAACTTCTCTTCCCCTCTTCGTTGGGCACACCAATCTGAACCTTATTGGAAGGTCCTCTGCTGTTTGGGTGTGAGCCCCCACTGCAGAAGGAGCCATCCCTGCTCCCCAACTGAGACCTCTGCCTACAGAGTAGATGATTTTATAGCAAAAGCAGCTTCCCTGCTAAGTATACTTTGCGGTAAGGGCAATTAAATTGTCATTTTAGTATGTTTAGTGGCGCATCTGTAGTTCAAGAGATTAATGAATTTTTAGTCTATCTTGTCACTCAGGCAGGAGGCTTCAAAATTAAGGTCGCCGCGTGCTCAACTTTCACCTGTGTGCTCCAGGATGGAGTCTTTAACCTGGGTCTTCTATGTTGTATTATTTTTTTGTGGAGGAAAGTCAGGGGTTATCATACTTTATAGAACACATTGAGCTTTCTAAATAAAAATATTTTTTCTTTAAAAACTTTAAATATCTTTTGATATTTTATTTTATGATACTTTATTGTAAAGAATTTATATGGTAACATTTAAGAAAATATCATTCAGGATCTGCTACTCTTCAAAAAAATGTGACTATAGAGTAATTATTATTTTAGTGGAAAACTAATACCTACTTTAAAAATTGCAACCTGTGGTTACATTGCTATTTATAAATTTGTTCTGTTTGTTGCTTTTCATTATTTCTTTTTCTTTACATGCTGTTAAAATTTAGTATCAGTTTTGGAGGCTAGAAATTTGCCCCAAATAGCATTTATTTATATTTCTTTTTTTCCCTTTTCCTGTACCAAACCTTCTTTTTCCATAAGTATAGCATTTCATATTATTCACATTCATAGCAAAACACATCCACATATAAAAAAAAGTTAAGTGGGTCATAATTTATGAGGATTTAAAAATTGTAACTCAATTCAATATCAGTGGTTGAATATTTTCTTACATTCCTTCTTGAGAAATCCAATTCCCATGGTTACTTTATGCAAGGTAGACATTCTCATTAGGCGGCTTGAGCACCTGTTGTGTTTTTAGGCTGCGTGATGCTTTCCTGTGGTGAGCTGGTTCCCTGGCTGCAGGTGGAGTGCTGGGCCTCCAGGCCCCCACGCTCAAACATGGCAGCCCCGGGCAGCGTGTGGCCAGGCAGCGGTAGAGTGGGTCAGTAAGACTGAAGAAATGCTTTCTAAAATATTCTATCTAATTTTAATAAATTTAAATGTAAAGACAGATGCAGTATCAAATCATTTTGTATTAAGTATGCCCTATTGATTTACTAAGACTACAATTACCTTATACTTTAGAAGTTTGCATCTGATTAAGGCAGTCTGTAAATGTAAAATACAGTAAAAGATTTTGATGATGTTGGATAAAAAGAGTAAGTAAAATATTCCAGTAATAATTTTTGTAGCGACTATGCTAGGATGTTAAAGTTTTGTTAAATTAAATGTAGCTTCATAGGTTCCATTTTTAAAAAAAAATCTTTAACATAGCTACCGAAATGTATAAAATGGCCTATTTGGTTTGCATTATGTTTCTTTAAAAAAAATATGTCTCAGATTAATACAAAGTTGCAAATGACCAGGTTCCATGCTTGCCTTTGTTAGTAAAGTGAAGCTGTGGTTGAGGCCTCATGCTGGGTGTGCTGTGCACCCTCCCACTGTGCACATTGCCTGTGGCTCCTTTCTGGTTCACACTGTGGCTCTAGCAGATCCCCCAGCGGGAGACAGGTAGAGCTCTCTTCATCAAGGGGAACAGGGCAGCAAATTCTCCCTTAAAGTTTTCTCTGTTTCCTTTACGTTTTACTAAATCAGCTTAAAATGCAGACTTTTCACAGTATGTATCTTAAAAAATTAGAAAGGCTTTCTAGAGACTTAGTATGTGACTTATATATATATGCACACACATTATATATTTTATAGCCTGACTCATTCCAAATTGATGTTAGCTCATCACCCACTTTTCAAAGAACATCCTTCAGGAACAGCATTCTGTAGGTCCTACCTTGAGAGGTGTAGTGACAGTTATGTGACTATTCGGGTCACCTCTTGCTCCTGTGGTCCGCTCTAGTTACTGACGTGGCACTCCCTAATCTTGTCCGTGGACTCTTCACATGATCTGAGGCCCATTCCCCGTGGCCACGTGGCCTTTTCCACTGGAGTGACTTTAAATTCCTCAGCTTCCGTCTTTTATTCTCTCCTCATTTTCAGGCTTATCCTTTGCGGCCAAAGGACAAATAATGTAGTTAAATCCAATGATGTATGTGAAATCCCTACCCAGGTGTCGAGTACATATATTTTCACATGCTAAATATTTCTAATTCTTATCATCACCTTCCATTAAATATTCAAGACATTAAGTTAAATACCAGAGGGTATTTGATGCTACTGGTTCAAAATTTATTCTTGACTAATGAGTATTAATTAATTGTCAGGTCAGTTAACAAATATTTATTGAGAGTTTACATTGTTCGAGGAATTGTACCTTAGACACTGGAGATTCGTCAGTAACAGGCATACATGGAACTTGATAATCAGAGCTCACAGGGGATGATCATAGCAGTGAATAAATGCCGTGCATGCAGTGAAACTAGTCAGTATAAAGAGTTGTTTACTTTTTTTTTTATTTTGAGATTTTCTTTTTGCTCCTTACATTGAACACGTACTGGAAAGCAATATTTTGCACATAATAAATTGAGATAAAATTGATTTTTCCATTTTATAATCAGTAAACTATAAATGAAGTATTTTTATGTACTTCAAATTAATTTAAAACATTATCTCCTGAGAAAGCAGATTGACCATTACTTTATAGGATTTTTTCCCCTGCTTTTCATTTTCTTGTAGCTTTTATTGTTTTCAGGGTGATTTAACATATAACATCTCATTTGATCCCTGAAGAGAAGTGGAGAAATTGAGGATGGTTTTCCACTGGGCCAAGGAAGAATGGTTAGATTACTGTAGTTGAGATTCAAATTTGTCAGTTTATTAGAATAAGAAAACCTTAGTATGGAAGTAACATGGGCTATTTCAGTTGTTAACTACTTCACATAAGATGTTCCTCATAGGTAATCAGAATATACAAATTACGTGAAATACGTGGTGAGACATAAAATTATCCTCTATACTGCTGATTGCGTATAGGAAACAAATCAGAGATAATTAAGTTCAGAATGGAATGTTTTCCCTTAAGTTTGTTTGTGTGTATGTGTTTCTGTTTTTTTTTTTTTTTTTTTACAATATCAGTAAGGAGTCATATACACATTTTAACTGTGAGTTATTGGATTAAAAACCAGGCCACAACTCTTGAGTTATTTTCTGAAAGAAGCAACTATTACATGGAAGAATTTAATTATCTATATCTGACAAAAGTGAAAGACACAGGGAGTGTGCATTGAGAGTGTGATCATATGATTCTCCACCAGTTCCTAAGGCTACCTTTCAAATACTAGCTTTACAACAGAGTTTGGACACTGTGCAAAAGTCTGTGTTGCTCCCTCAGAATGCTCAGAATATAATGGGGAGGTATCCAGAGAAAGAGCAAACTAATATGCATGTAATTAACAAAAACCAAAGGATGAAAGTTTGCTTTCTAACTACTGGAAGAAATCCCTTAGTTTCAGCTGAGTGAGACCCTCTGAGCTTCACAAAATGAGCAGCACAGGCAGTGAACTGTGCAATGTGGCAGACTTTTGCACACAGCAATGGAGAGGGCAACCTGGAAACAGAAAAGACAGAATAAATGTAAGAGAGGAAATCTAAATCACGATTAGGGTGCAGGAATCATTCTTTTATGATAGTGTAAGGCAAGTATAAGAAAACAGAGCTCAAGATGGAAATTAAAGTTATTTTATCAAGGTTGTGACTATCATAATGGCTGATTTATTTAGTAGAAAATGAAGAAAATAACGAATGAATGAATGTCAATAGAATGGATTAGAGTGTATAGAATTTGGAGATACATTGGTTGAGATGGGGCAAGTTTTGTGAGGCTTAATTCAGCTGTCTCTGAGATGATTGTCCTGATAAGCTTAAAGCAGTGCAGGAAAATACTCTGAAAAAAAACTTTCCATTAAGAACTTTTTAAAACATTTACAAGTAAAAGGTTTACTAAAATTTTTAAATTTAATCAGTTGGCTCAAAATATGATTGAATTTGGAAAGCTTAAAGGGAGATTCCTTCACATTTTAGTACAAATCAGTTCAGCCTACCTTTCATCTGAGTTTACTGTAATTCATCAGAAAGACATAATAATTTTAGAATTGTATGCAATTAGCAAAGGAAACTAATCTGGAAACTAGGCACAATTGCTAAAATAGCAGAAATAAACTCTTGTAAAAATACATTTTATGTAATAGGAGATTTCAACACCTTTTTTCTCTATTACTGACAGGTAGAGGAAATGAAAAATAAGCAAAGATGAACATTTGAGCAACACATTTAACACCTCTTGCTTATTATAATCCTGCACATAGGATTAAACATTAAACTACATGCTATTCATTTGTTTTTTAAATCATCCTCTAAGCCATATAAAGCAAGTTTTAACAAATTTCAATAAATTTTAAAGAATTAATATCATACAATGCTACGGAGAGGCCGTGGGACTCAGTGGTTTAGAGTGTAGATGTCTCAGGCCCATAGCATGACTTCAAATTCCAAATTCAATAAATTGATGTATGGAAAATACCTGGAAAAGTATCTTAAACATAGTAAGATTATCTATGAATTTGCTATTATTGAAACAGTAGTAGTTTTGTGTAGTCCAGGACTAGTGGGTAAGGGAATGGCTTTCTCGGAGCATTAGGTGTATTGTAAAGCAACACTGCCCAGGTGGGTTTGGAGAAAGATGCATAACAGGGGTAGGGTGAGCAAGGGTATAAATAAGATAAAGGAAAAGGGAGCCTAGAATCTGTGAGAAGCAATGAGGGAGAGGGAGAGTGAGGATACCATCAAAATCAAACAGAACCACACAATCCCTCCATTTCCCCTTGAGTATGTTGGGTAACAGCACTGAATCTCAGACACTGGAGAAGACACATTTTTGGCCCTGGTTCTATCGCTGGCTGCTCTGAAAATGTTTTAGCAAATCCTAGGTGACAGCCCTTTGTGTTTGCTAGCTTGGGCATCTGAATGTCCCCTCCTTAGCAGTTTGCATGGGTGGCCAGGGTTGCGAGCCCCTGACTCACCTTGCAGCGTCAGATGTCCTTATGGGACACTGCCCAGTACCGGAGACGGACCTGGTGTGTCTCTGCAGCACTGAACTTAGCCTGGCGGATACATCCCCAGACAATCTTAATTTCACTGTCAATTTTTTCTAAACACCTAACATGATGCCTTTGGGTTTGTATTTTGGTGTATATACAGTCCACAGGTTCATCTAATGTAGTAGACACAGAAGTCTTTTAACTACCTTTATTAAAAAAGAAACTTTTTCCATCTCAGAAGGACAACCAAGGACCTGCATGATGGATGGGATATAATTTTGGTTCAATCTGATTATCGTGAAATGTACAAATGTTTGTTGGAAAGGCCCATTTTCTTTCTCCTTCTTTATTAAAGTATAATAGGCAGGTAAAAATTATATATATTTATAATACAGACTATGATACTTAGGTACGTGTATTGTCAAGCTACTTAATTTATCCCTCATCTATCTCACATATCTTTTATTGTGGTAAGAACATTTATGATACACTCTCTTAGCAATTTTAAAGTATATATATTATTATTAACCAGTGTTACCAGGTTATATAGTACATCTCCAGAACTCACTTACCCCATCTGCCTGAAATAAGTGCTCCCTTTCTGGGGCTGGCTTTTCACTCTGTCGGTCGTTTCCTTTATTTCACAGAAGCTTATTTGTTTGGTGAAATTCCGTTTGCTTATTTTTGCTTTTGTTGTCAGTGATTTGAAGGTCATAAAAAAAATCACTGACCAGACCAATGCCAGGAAGCTTTCTATATTTTCTTCCAGTAGTTTACAGTTTTAGGTATTATGTCTAGGTCTTTAATCCATTTTGAGTTGAGTTTTGTATATGAAGTGAGACGAGGACCTAGTTTCCTTCTCCTGCTTGATGGTACACGGTTTTCCCCAGATGTATTGATGAGGCTGTCCTTTCCCCATCAGTTTGATCTTGGAACAGAGCAGAGAGGCCAGAAATAAATGTGAGTGCTCCCAGTCTACAAAAAGGCCCCTTTTAAGGTGCTGTCAAGCTAAGCATTCCTTTCCCATTACCATCCAGAAGCAGCATCCCCACTAAAGATGTAGAAAATAACTGTGTTAGAATACAGATGAATCTTGATGGTAAGGTTCCTATTTAATGCGAATGTTACATAATCATGCTAATATACAGTTGTGAAAGAATTAAAGAATGATTGATCTTGAAAAAGCCTCTGCTAAAACAAAATGCTAAACAGTGAAAAATCATGTTGAACAATGGAATCTTTTCTCCAATATCTTGAAAAGAAAACTGATTGTTTTTCCTTTGGATACAGATTTAGTTATCAATATTTATTAGGTATCTTTGGGTATGTTATTTTTCTGCCTTGCTGGCAGTAAAATATAAATAAATAAATAAACAAATAAATAAACACTGAGGGTCTGTGCAAGAAGAGGAATTCCATGATTTGAGTCTCCCAAGAAAAATAAACATGGGTCGCTATAAATATTCTGTTTATTATTATTTATCTTTGTGAACCCTGTGGGAAGGTGTTGGCTAAAGTGTAATAGCAATTTCTAGTAGCATGTGAGAAACTCCAGAGATTCACAATCATCTAACCCACGAATCTTATGAATATACATGTATTAAGCCGAGTGGTAGAGAGCACAGTGCATCTGACTGATGTCACACAGCCAGCGTCTCACAGACTCCTGTTCCATCCTCCTTTTGTAGTAACAGGATCTACCTTCAGTCCTGTTCTGTGCAAATTTCTGTAAGTATCTCAAACTTCTTTGAAAGTATAACAAAGCCTCTGTGTTATCTTGTTTCTATTTGTTTAAGTTTTGGTTGCAATGAAAAGCCATGTTGGTGTTCCCTGGAAGACTTTTCCGTTCCTGGACAGAAATCTGCTCTATCTTTTTTTTTTTTTTTTTTTTAATTTTAATTTTTTTTTGAAGTTTTTGGCCGGGGCTGGGTTTGAACCCGCCACCTCCAGCATATGGGGCCAGTGCCCTACTCCTTTGAACCCCAGCTGCCACCCCAGGAATCTGCTCTATCGTATTTGTTAAGGGCCATTTATTAAAGTTGATTATAGTTCCAACATGCTTGTTGCAACCTATTGTGAATATAAATGGAGTAGAATGAAAAATCTGCGTGGTAGAGTCATTCATTCAGGGCGGCCGAGGGCCACCAAGTGACAGTCACAGTGAGATGAATGAAGTACATGAACAGGTATTTTTGGCAAATTCTTTCATCTTAAACTTTTTACGCTTAGAAACTTGGATTTGTCTTGATACTAAGAGTAAGCATATGAGATGATGTCATCAGAGACTATCTATACTTTTAAAATGGGAATTTATTAAATTTCAATAAAAACACAACTTTCACAGAAGGCGGAGTCCTCAAGTTGGCATGACTAGCATCTCATGGCCTTCTGGTCAGACTTACATGAATAACCAAGTTATAATCGCAAGATTGTTGTGGGTGACCAAAGCAGGGGAAGAAGCCTGAGACCCGGGACCCCTGCAGCCTGATGTGCTGGGCCCCACGACAGGGTTGCAGCTGTAGCCTGAGACCCAGGACCCCTGCAGCCTGACGTGCTGAGCCCCACGACAGGGGTGCAGCTGTAGGCTGAGACCCAGGACCCCTGCAGCCTGACATGCTGGACCCCTGCAGCCTGACATGCTGGGCCCCACGACAGGGGTACAGCTGTAGCCTGAGACCCGGGACTCCTTCAGCCTGATGTGCTGGACCCCACGACAGAAGTGCAGCTGTCTGTCTTGTGTCCTCTTCTGTTAACAGTGAATTCTAGGCCAATAAACTGCACCTATCATCTGCAGATAATTCTTTTATAAAATGTTAATACTTTGGGCCTGGTTTTGGGCTAGGGGATATCCCTTTTTAAAATACTTTTCTTACTTATGATTTAACAACAATGACAATAGCACCCATCAATGACTTGCATGTCTAACATCCTCCATGCTCTTTATTGGACTCATGAGCCCGTAGGCTGTGCCTTCTTTCCTTTCTTGCAAATGAAAATTCTCATGTCTCAGAGGGCTTTAACAGCTTGCAAGATCTCACACTGGATTAAACCCAAGTCTGTCTGACTCAAGCTCTCTCTGTCTGCTGTACTTTCTGTGCTGAGTTTTTATAGTTGCTTTTCTTATCTCAAAATCAGCCAGGCTGGGTGTAATGTACCTCTCTTGTCTTTTCCTTTAAAGTCCCTTGGTTGTAACCTTAACTCTGGGCATCATTATTTGCTACCTAGACCACTGTGTTTGTCTTCTACAAAGATTTCGCAAACTCTTTTCTCACTTCTAATCTATTTTACATAATTATAGGCTCAATTTCTAAGGCATATTCTGATTATGCTACTTACTTGAAAGAAATTGTCAAGGCTCCTTTTGTCCATGTAAAATGATCACTGCAGGCCACATCTATCTTGAGAGTTCCTCTCAGCCCACTCTCCCCCATACCCTCCACCAGCCCAGGGCCAGGGAACAGCCGTGCTCAACCCATTCTGTGTACAGATCTGCTTTATGGCCTCCGCGTCTTTCTCATTCTGTTTACTTTTGGGGAGTATCCCAAATTTTTTCATGGATATCCAAATCATCCCTGCCAATTTAACCCAAATGAGATATAAACCACAGCAATTGACTCAGGACAGGATCTTCTGTGTCAAGCAGGTTTCTGTTTCCTTAAACCCTCCCTACCTGATCTTTCCAGCTACATGTCCACCTCTGACATTTCATAGCACTAGCTGTGCACTTTCATCATGGCCTGTGTTAGTTTAAGTGGCCTATCAGAGTGATTTAAATGTGCTTTCTCCTACCAAAACACAAGTGAATTCTCACAGGCTGATTCCTGCAGAAGTCAAGACTGAAACAAGGTTTAACGCAAGTAATTTATTTTGGGGTTGCCTTAGAAAGCACTTATAGGGGCATGAGACAGGGAGGGAAAGGACATGTGGTACTGAGCAGGCGAGTACTCTGGAAAACTGAGACCAATCTCCCTGGGAATCTAGGTAAGACCTTAAAATGTCTCCCTGCTCAGAAGAAGCAGTGGGAGTGTTTAATGCTAGGTTCTCTCTGGCACTGGCTGAGGGCCACCCCCACATAGAATGATCTCCCAGCTCTCCCAGCCAGGCTAGACTGAGCACTCTGGCCAGCCCCAAATCAGGTTCCAACAGAGAGCAACTAGACATTCTTGGGAAACGTGTATGCTGAGGAGAGAGGTGTGGGGTACCACCGCCATGCTCCTCCTGGGTAAATCCTTGAGAATTCCTCTATCCATTCTTCATGGAATCCATAATTCTTTGCACAGTACCATTTATTCATTTATTTGTTGATTTAAAACCAGTGCCTGTTCAGTGCCAGGCCCTCGGTTGGGGGTGGTGAATATATCTACAAACAGAACGGACGTGGCATCTACACAGAGCGTACACCCGGCGAGAAAGGGTCTGAATCATTGAAGGAGGAAGGCATGGGGAGTAACCTGTGAAGAGAGACACTCACTGAGGCAGGGTTGTCCAGAGGTCACAGGTGTCTGGGTAAGAAGGAAGAGCCCGCAGTGTGAACAGCCAGGGGAGGAGTGATCCGCAGGAAGGAGAGAAAAGGAAGGCACACCTGCAGGGGTGTGGCCTGTGCCCTTCCTGGAAGTGAACCCACTGCAGCACACTGAGTCGTGGGAGGAGGACGCTGGGTAGCACACTGAACAGGGGGAGGAGGATGCTGGGCAGCACACTGAGTCGGGGGAGGAGGACGCTGGGTCAGTCTTTCATGCTGCCTTTTGGGAACAGGCTGCTCCATTATTTGAAGATAGATCATCACATCATAAAAATTGCTTCACAAACATCTCTGCTATTAACTTAATTTTCATTTATTAATATTATTTTTATTATTGATGAATAATATGTAATTACATGAGACCAACATTGCATTGTGTCAAAGTTGAGAAAAGTTCTTTGTGTACTGCTGGCACTCATAGCCGTGTGCATGTCTTTCTAGAAACTTCCCCTGTTTTCACTTTCCCATCCATACAGTAGATAATAACGCAAGTTTCAGATCTTGAATCTCCTTGCTTTTGGCTTTAACTTCTCTCCTCAGAGGTCTCATGCGCCAGATTCCTTCATTTCATTTCTCATCCACTTACTCTCAGTTGTACCATCCAGACTCTCACCTAGTTCTTGAGTGTTCCATGGTCCTGTTCTAGACCGTTCTGACCAGACAGTGCGCCAGCTCCTAAACTCAGTGTTTCAAGAATGGACTCACAAATGCGAAAATGTCCCTGGTACTATTGCAGGATATTTCTGCCATAATTTCTTTGTAACCCAGGCTTAAATCTCTACCGTCATTCTACATTTCTCACTTCTCCACAGCTCTTCCTCTCTACCCATATAATAAAACTCCCTTCAAGTTTATTTTTTTATTTTTAAGTATTATTTCTAAAGTGATAAATCTATAATGTTCTTGTTTAAAATTATCAAAGCTTTCCCAAATAATTTGGGTATAAAATACAAATTTCTGGAATTCAGGGCCCTTTAAGTCTAATTTCGACTTACCTTTCTAATCCTTATTTCTTTTTTACCCATTAAATAATCATCAACGTGAGACAATTTAGACTCCCTTTTATTTACCTCTGTTGGAAATGTTTCACATTTGCTTCTTCTTTTTATGTGTTAGGCTCCTTCAGAAGCCATTTCGTCCATAAAACTTACCCAGAACCTGGGCTTCAATTGTGTCTCTTAGAGAACAGGAAAATCTGGTTACTGTTATGTTTTCCCAATGGTTGTCCCTGGTTGGTCTGCCTGGCTGGGTGGCTGTTTCTTTCTGCTTGATCTCTATCTCTTCCAAAGCCACAAATTCATCAGCAGATAGCCTTCTTCTTTTGCTCCAAACACTCAAATTCAATAAGATTTGAGTCTTGATTGCAGAGAATTTAGAATCAAAAGGTGCACATGATATAGAAATTCATTAGGTGAACTTCGCGACAGAAAACACTACCTAATTTCCATGGAGAAAGGTAGCTACGGGATCCGTTTTTAAGAACTGTTTCCCCAGAGCACTTTACAGTAGGCTGAGAATTGTGCACATGAAAGATGGGAGACCATTAGTGGAGAGCCAACAGAGAAGGGCAGGTCTCAAGACTCCTCTCGCTGCTCGCAGATTTGTAAACAACATTTTATTGCCTACAGCTAAGTTAAAGAAGCCAAACTACATCAGAAAGGTTTCATTTTATCTATGGACCTCTGCCTCAGGATCAATAAATGCAACAGTGGTCATGATTTAGAATGGCTGCCTTTTATATTAAAAAAATAGGCCATTTAGTTACAGAATTTTTTCTATTATTTATGATACTTTGGACATACGAATTCAGTAGATTTTTTCTTCAAAAGACTGTCAATAAGTTGAGGCAGATACTCAACAGGTGTTTCTTAGTAATAATTAAAGCACTTTGCTCTTCTGTATCTTCCTTGTATATACAAACAACACATAAATTACCCATAACGTGATTGTTTCATTGATTAATGTTTGCTTTTGCAAATCTTTTCCTAGGGGAGGCTGAATTAAGGTAGAACATATTATGGTTACATTGTTGTTTAGGAAAACAACACTTAGAGAAAATCTCAGTAGTTATCAAAAATTCCAGAATAAAATTGGCACCAGAATAAAATATCAAAAATAGGTCTTGGAATTGTTTGTCAAATATGCTCTTAATGAGCCTATATATTGTCACAATTGAATTTTCTTAATGGTGGTTCTATTTTTGCATTGTGACTAACAAAATGTGATTAATATCAAACAGAATAATCAATTTCATGACTGGTGTGTCCTAAAACCACAGCAAATGAATGCTCAATGAGTAGTAAATGAACAGTGGACACCAGAGTGGTCACTGCCACTCTAGTTCTTGAATTTAGTGATGTTCAAACATGTTCTTCACTACCTTTGTTTTCTCTCCGTCCCTTTAATCCACAGAAATAATTTACTCTTCTCTTATTTACATTCCAAAGTGTATATTTTAATCCCTCCCAGTGAGGGGGCTCCCATAGGATTTTGTTTTTCTGATTTCCAAGAAAGCTGGCAGGGCTTGGCAAAGTGTTCCACCTATTTGGCACAATATTTGTAGGCCAGTGTTGCCTGCAAAATGTTGCCTATTTATAAAACAACCATGTGAACAAAGTGAGCACATTCAGGAATGTCTGGAAGTGACCTGGGTCATTAATGACTTGATTTATGAAAAAATAGGTGAAATGTAATATGTAAATACTTTTAGTTTTCTAATTATGTGTGTTTATTTTGTTATACTTTGCCCATGAGTCCGAAAGATAGTGATTAATAATCCAATGGTAGATGCTATGTGATTTTAAGAAATTCAATGTGAATTACATTTCATTGATTTTGTGTTTTTCCATAGTAAATGCCCCCAAACCAAAAATAATACTTTGAATTTTTCATCTTTAATCTCCAAAAATAAAGAGGGTAGATATATATTTTCAGCAAATACCTCTTGGATTGTATGTATCCTGAGTCAATTACATATTCTGTGGTTTTATTTCTGTTTTATATAAGGTTTTATTTATCTTTTCCAATAGGAAAATACATTGGGTTTTTTTGTATACATATAAATAAGACTTTTACTTTACATTTATGAAAATATTATTTCTAAAATAGTCATGTATTATACAGTGTATATATTGAGTTTTACTGGTGTGGATGTACTGTGGAGTTCAGTCCCTAAATAACACATTTTACCTTGAATGATCAGGGTAGCATCAGCCCAGTTATGCACTAGGCATTGACCCATCACCGTCTGTTCCTAATGGTTCAGTGAGGTCAGTATTGGTAGGTGAGGCAGTGGGTCCAGCATATGACTGACAAGCTCTGCAGCCAGAGTTCTGAGCAAACATCTTTGTTTATAAAACATTTGTTTATAAACATCTTTGTTTATAAAATTTAATTTCAGTGTTTTCTTTGCAAATTATATACAGCTTTTCTGTAAACGAATTGACTTCATTTCTCCTCTACCCTGAACCATCCTGTGATCACAGGGGAAAATTTTTAAAGTCTGTGGCTGAACAGAGTGGCATTAGTATTATTTTCTTATTTAGTCTCTCACGTTATTGTTTGACCTAAGTTGGCCATTAGGAACGTATTTGTGGACAAGGAAATGGGAACAAAAGGTGACTAGGCAAAGTCAGCACCTGTGGTCAGAGTCATTGGGTCTGATGCAGCTCTTGTTCAACTGGACAAACGGAATCTGCCCATCAAGATCGTGAGTCTACAGCACAAGGAGTAGTGATCTCTCATCCAGAGCAAACTTCTCATACATAGGATGGTTATCTTTGAGGACACATTCTAGAAAGTATTTTCAGTTGCCTTTTATGTGATAAGACTTACATGAACTGGGTATGCCAATAACAATTTTAAGAGAGAATTCTCAAAAACATCCCTCATGAATGCCAAGTGACTAATGGTGACTTATGTTTGGGCTTATAGCCCTTGTCTGACAAAAACTTACATTCTTAAATACTTTAGTGCAGCAGTTCTCAACCTGTGGGTCGCGACCCCTCTGTAACAATGAAAATACATTGTGGCATTAGGAAGATTGAGAACCACTGCTTTAGTGGTATGTCTTAGTATCGAAGTAAGTCAGTTGACACATTTTTGCTGCTTCTTGTTTGCTTGTATTCATGATTGCAGAAGTTTTGTATTTTCTAAGTGACATGGGTGCATTTTCTAGTCTTCAGTAAGAGCATTCTGACTCTACGTTAAAAGAGGAAGAAGGAGACTGTTTTCATTAGGCATATCAAATCCCAAACAGAACCAAACTGTACAATGTGATGGACCATTTTGCAATAGCTTTACAGATAACTGATGCACTCATATAAAATGCAAAGAGAAATCTACAGGTAATTAGGAAACTTCCTTCCACTCTCATCCCTTCAGCTTCTCAGGAAGTTTCTTATGCAAATGTATGCAATGAAACCAAATAAAACATAGATTTCCGTTTTGGCTCCTTTTTTTCCAGAAATCAGAAATTTTTTTAGATTTAAGAAAATGAAGCTTACAAAATACCAATAGCTAATAAACATCGGAAATGATCACGTACCATTTTCAAAGTAATGTTAAATTTAATAATAATGATCTTCCAATTATCCCATCAATTTGTTTTAAAAATCAATTATTTTTGAAATGAGAATGTCTGATGCTATTTAGGAATCAGTGAATGGAAATTCTGTTTCACATGGGAATGTTAATAAAACCTACTCGAAAAGTAATTTAGGTCACTAAGCTTATAAATATTTATCACCTTTGACCTAGGCATTTCAGTAGTTGTCAATACTAACCAACTACTGAGAAATAGTCTCATGAAATCATTAACAATCATCATACAAATCTAGAAATTATGTAAGAAGTACAAAAGAGGACCTTCCTGCTTCTGTAAGCTCTACTTGCTATACCCTTACGAAGCTAAGAGCAACATCATTTACAAAGTCTTCATAACATTGTTTTAATGTTCGGAATAAAAAAGAACATGGAAAAGTTGATGTGGTTCTCAGCCATCCTCCAAATTGGTTGAACAGATAAAGCATGAAGTTATAAGTCATGGAAAAATCTGTAATTAGACAAGCCTAGATGTTCCAGTGCTTGGCAGGACATTAGGGTTTCCTCACCGCGTGGGAATCCCCTGCCAAGTGCGTCTAGGAAAAATAAGGTTACTCTGGTGCCATCACTTTCATTTTGATTCACTTTAAATTTGGGGAAAGATCCTGCTGGTCTCTACTCTGGCATTCCTTTCTTAGCTTTTATTTTCTTTTCCCGGGATCAGCGCCTCCCACTCGGTGAGTTAGCCAGGAATCTTTGATTCTCTCTGGCTGTTCTTCCTAACTTGTTAAGTAAAAGCAGTCACTGGAATGACTAGAATTTATAGGCAGCGCGATTGGGCTGAAAAGAAGAGACCGTTTAAACCCCCTGACATTTGAACTAATATAATATCACACCCAAATTGGACAGTGGGAGTGCACAACAGAATTCGGTGCTGTGCTCTATACTTTGGAGTCTTTAGAGAAGTAACAGTGTGTACATTTTAGAAAGATTCATAACTAGGTATTTTAAAGCACAAAGGAGTGAGTGGGTTGGCTGCTTATTTGTGCTGATTTATTCCCGCCTACTGGATCGCAGCGTCTTATTTTCGGGGAAGCTTACTGACAGCGGCAGAGGCAGGGGTGTTATCAACCTGCACCCACAATTCACTGTGTAAACTCCAACTGGGAAACAGCCCCCCTGGGCGAGGCTGCCGTCCAGGGGCTCTCTGATGGAGCTGCCCACGTTTCTTACAAACACAGCGCAATGATGTAGATGTGGGTATTTGGGGGCGTGTGTGTGGGGCGGGGGTGTGGGTGTATCTTGATGCCAATGTCAGAGAAACCGTGAAGATATCACCCTTATTCTTTCACATGCCCTTGGGCTGCTAGTCACATCACGAACGGTTTAATCCCATCAGCACACATTTATTGATTTATTGTTTCTGTCCTCAGAGTCCTTGTGGCTCAGTAGGAACATGAGATTAACATAAAACACCTTCAGTCTAGATGAAGTGAGCTCAGTGTCGTAAGAGAAGCAGGTGACTCAGAGTAGAGAAGGGTCAGGCGAGGGCAGAGTTGGGGCAGCCCCGGCGAGTTCTCTCTCTGAGCGGTGGGGACGGAAGGGCAGAGCCCAGGGATTTGCACATTTCTATTTTCCCTGTACCAAGAAGCGTTTTGGGGAAGGGTAGGCTGTGGGAGAGAGCTACTTTCTTTATCTGTTAATAATGTAAATTCACATATATAAGGCTGCAGCTTATTTGTACAATGTCTGCTGTTTTTACCAAAACGATTAAGCTTTTTAGTCAAAAAAACCCTAATTTTATGATTATGGCTTCTAAAAGAGTCCATTTTAAAGCTGTGCAGAGGTCACATACCCCTCTCCTAACTTAACCTAAAAGAAAAGAGAAATTAAAAATATGTGTCTTCAAATGACTAATTTAGAGGTGAGTTTTTCTGATTTTATAGTACCTTCCTGGATTAAAAAAAAAAAAAAAAAAGAGCTAGTCAGTATTCCAAGCCACCAGAAAGAGGCCAGCTGCCAAAACTCAAATACTGGCTGAAAACATGTGGCCATTCTCTGCAAATTAATTATTTTAGTCATCGAACCATGTTGTGTTTTCGATCACGTGGAATTCAGAAATGTCCACTGTTTACTCTGCCACAAGGGCTATTGGCTTCTGTGTGCCTTTCCTACCCAGGTCTACTTGTATATGTGGAGTAAGACTTAACAAAACCAAAGCATATTATTATAATCCTATTTCCCAGGACTCTGAAGAGAACGAGGTCCCTTCCACCAGGGACCCTTGCGATTGGATCAAGTCCATACCTAGTGTTTCTGGGCTGTCAGCCCACCAGGTTTCCTGGTGAAAAACTGTATTCCTGATGGGAAGGCAGGCTCTCCAATCGGCAGTTATATGTTTTCCTCCCAGGAGTGCTAGTCTTTGATTCCTTGGACCCCCAGATGGAGTTTAGCTCTGTCAGTTCCCAGCTCACTTCCACGTGCAGAAGGGGCTCCAGAGCGACGTCTAAGCTTGGGCTTAGTGGGGGGAGAGCACAGATGGAAACACTATCATTTGGGGGGATCGAATGTAAGATTATTTTTATCAACGGCCAGCATGCAGTGTGAGTCCACCGTCAGGGAGGTCTCATTATTATTAATGTGAGCACATTATGTATGTTATCCTATTTCATCTTTACAATATTCTCATGAGATAAGCAGTATTATCCATAGTTTTCAAATGAGGAAACTGAGGCTCAAAATCATAAGCCTCTTAATCTTATCACCCATCTATTAACTGGAAGAGAGCTGGGGTTTGAAACTTTATCTTCCTAGAGACAAAGCTTAATTCCATTACGCCACAGATTTTCCTGTCTAGTACAGCTTAAAAAAAATAATAGTACTATGGACAAGTTTTTTTTAAAAGACTACTGGTATTGAAGCAGGAAAGTAAATATATATTTGCAATCCTGTAGCTAGCTTTTGTGTCTGTCCTTAATTACTTTTTCATGCTTTTTGAAGAAATGAAAAAAAAAAAAAAATGATCCACAGATTTTCTCTTGCCTCCCAGTGAAACATCATAGATGCTGCCTAGAGATGACCTTCCTTAAAGTTAAATTGTAGGGTTCATCAGTGGCTGATACTACCACATGAGCCAGCATGATTAAGGGATGTGGTGGCAAGAACAGACCCCTTATCATAAGTAGTGGTGTCCCCCTAGGGCCATTTCTGCCAGTGACAGCATATATGATGCAGGTTCCGTAAGATTATACTGGAACTGAAAAGTCCCTCCTCCCTAGTGAGCTCATGGCTTTCCTAACCCCGTAGCAAAGCACCTCCCCTTCTCTCTGGTGAAACACACAAATGCTTCCCCTTGCCTTACTGTTGCCTGCCATCCTCAGGGCAGCAGCAAGCTGTGCAGGTCACAGCCTGGGAACAGTGGGCGGGGCCGTGTAACACAGGTGGCCGCAGGTGGCCTTGTCTGAGTCTGGGTGAGTGCACTCGTGACACTCACACAATGACAGAATCTCTAAGGATACATTTTCAGAATACACCCTTGTCTGTAGGCAGTGCCTGGCTGTATCTTCCATTTTCTTGCCCACTCTTCTGGAAAATAGATACAGACTGTTTCCTAGGAAAAAGTTTTAATATCACATAATATCTAACTTTCTTTAAATAAATTAAATTTCAGTAATGACCCTACTGACTTTTAATGCCATGATATTTCTATTCATTTTTTTTTTTTTTGATCAATGATTTATTTTCATTATGGAGATTAGGAATTAGTAAAAATTATTTCCTTATTTGTAAGCTAATACAAAGCCAAGAGGCTGGGAGGAGGGCAGTTATTTGGGAGGACCTCACCTAATGTGCATAATGCAATGGTACATTTCAAAACTATTAAGAAAAGAGTATAACTGTCTTACCACCACAAATAACTAAGTGAGGTGATGGATGTGTTCATCGGTGCGATGTAAGCATTCCACATTGTATATCAAATCACTACATTGTACCCCATAAATGCATCAATATACACAGTTGTGATTTAATAAAAAATTAAAAAATATATGTATACCTCTGATTTTAGGAAAAAAAGAATAGATATAAAATGTATCACTGCTTTTTACTGTGTATGTTTTTCAAAGACACATCTAGGTAAATTAAAAACTATCATTATAAGCCATTGAAATCTTCCATATGACAAAATCCTGTCAGTTTCTGTGGAAGTTCAACAAGAAGACTAAGAATTAAGCATTCTTCATACACAGAAGTCTTCACAATTGTTGTTGTATAAATAAATGTGCTTGAACGTGGTGACCCTGGGGTGTCCAGGTTAAGGCATCGGTGTAGTCCATGAAAGGTGTTCACGAGAACGGGGTTTTGCCGTGTGCTGCCGGCCACCCCAGAGTCTCCAACTTCACCGGGGTCACTTAGACTAGATAATTTTTAAAAATTGACGTAAGTCATGAATGAATGTTCTCAGGGCTCTGTTCTCCTCACAGAAGAACTTATTAACCTAAAGGTATTCCCAGTCTTTCTGGAGGATTTGAGTGAAGATGCTTTTAATACAGATGTCCTTTCTTTTCCAGGGGCCGACTGACTTCATGAATTTTATTAGTTCATGAAATCAGAACAATATATTTCAAACAATGGTGCCCTCATCCTATATTTCTTATCTTTCTCTGAACTGTTTAAAAATCATTTGCTTGGAAAACTCGTTTCTTTCTACTGCGTGGTGAGTGACGTGGAAGTTTGCTCAGGCTTCTGTTCATGAAGACAGGACGAAAGATGAGGCACAATTAAGTGACTGGGACTTGTTGCATATTTTGTGTGCTCACATGAAATGGATTTTTACTCCTTTTATCTACTTACCATGGCGCTGAAAGTAACTAAAAGATAAGAAAGCTTCAAATGTCACTATTGAGAAAAGTAGGTTAGAATAAACAAATACCAGAAGGTACAGATCCTCACGCCGTCTGGAGCTGCTTGCACTTTTATGGAATCTCTGTCCTCGATGTGGGGGTGAGTAATCCTTTGGTGAACTTCTCAGGAAGCGCAGGGAGAGTCGACCCACTGGAGCAGCGCAGCTCTGCTCCCGCTCTCGCTGGGAGAGAACATATGTGGTTATCACGAAATCTGGGACAGCATGACTGTTCCTCGTGAGACTACCCGAGTTGCTAGACAGTTTGGTTTTAGGAAGCTGATATAGTTTTTCAAGTTCTCTTCTTGTTCAGAGCACTGCCAGCAAATGAAAAATGCACTGTGCGTACTTAGGCACCAGGCGCATGAAAGGTCAAATGGAACCGAAGTTAGTGCCCACGGTACATGTATACGTGTGTGTGTGTGTGTGTGTGTGTGTGTGTGTGTACATACATGTGTGTGCTTTCATATAGATACACTCATATTTAGTACATGGTATGTACAGAACATGTATCATGTAGTATATTTAGAGTACACGCAGTTCACAGCATGTTATCATATGTGGAACACAAGGTGTGTTGTGCAATGTTCAAAATCAAGTGAAAGGAATCCAGATAAGCTTTAGGGTGAAGTTACTGCCCAGGAGTCTGGGAAAGGAAGATTGTTAAAAATGAGGGTAATACTGTGTGAGGAATAAGTGGGTTTACAGGAACAGGACTCCCGCTACTATTCTTAATTCCTTTTTCGGTTTGTTTGTTCTTTATCATACAAATCCTTCACTTCTGAATCTAGACAGCCCTGCAGATAATTCTGTAGAACAAAGGAAGCAGGAAAGGAAGGTGTTAAAGAATTTTAAAATTTACTGTAGCCTCAAGGAACATGTGGCTTCTCAAGTACACTCTTCTCACTGATCACCCCCCAAAGCATCACATTTTATTGAAAAGCCATGTAAGATATAAAGATTACTGTTGAGAGTGAATCATATAATTCAGAGCATCTCTGTGTGAGGATACTGGAAGCTTTCCATACCTTTCTGCAAAGATTTTTTCCACAGCTATTTTTTTTTTTTTTAAACGAATCAGCATACTAACTGCCTAAGAAAGACCACAGCAAGAATAATATTACATTATGCTCTAATAGTCCTCATTGCTGTAATTTATCCTGTAGGAGCCGCTCCGTGCTCTTCCAATGTTTCCTGCAGGCAGGACTCGCCCTAAGATGGCCATTCCGTTAGCACACATGTGAAGTAGGATGCTGAGCCCTTGCTCTCTCGTCTGCGGCTGAAAACCCAGAGGTAATTTATGGTGTTTATACACCACGTGGCCTCTGCTCGAGCTCGGGCTCTGAATGCAGGGAATCCCGCACGTCAGCCTGCAGAGAGGTCGCAGCTTGGTTCCCACAGTCTCAACATCACTCATCTTAGACTGTCCTTCACTTCCGAAATTACATTATAAAAAGTAAAGTAAATGGTGGTAATTCCTTTGGAAATGGTTACCTGAGTGTAGGCAGTGTTACTAAGTACCCTGAAACATTGAGGGAATATGACATATTTTTATTATAAAGCACATTGAAAATGATTTTCAAAGACTTTTAAAAATCATTTCTAAAATTTTATAGGTGAATACAACATAATAATGAATGTCTTCTAAGGAAATCAAGTATTAGACTGGAACACAAGGAATTAAAAGATAGTCATTTCAACTCCAGCCAATGAATTAAATCAGTGAGCACAGAAGTACTGAGAAGGCACTAAATCAAATTACCGTCCCAAGTATAATTTGCATCATGACTAAAGATTTTTGGGGGAGGGAGACTTGAAAGTTTATTTAGTCTAGGCCTAGACAATAACAATTTTGGTAGGTAGGAAGTTAATCTTTTTTAATGAATTAATTTATTTATTAAGTTATAACTACGTACATTAATGCATTTATGGGGTACAATGTGCTGGTTTTATGTACAATTTGGAATGCTCACATCGAGCTGGTTAGCATAGCCTTCACCTCACTTCCTTATTTGTTGTGTTACAGCATTTATACTCTGCTCTTAATAGTTTTGACATGTACCCTTGCTTTGTGCTTACTAGGTTACTGCCAAGTGTTGGAAGTAGCCCAGGTGCCCATCCACTCATGAACAGATTAACAAATTGTGGTATATGTACACTATGGGTTATTATGCAGTCATAAAAAAGATGGAGACTTCACATCTTTTATGTTTACCTGGATGGAGCTGGAGCATATTCTTCTTAGTAAAGTATCTCAAGAATGGAAGAAAAAGTATCCAGTGTACTCAATACTGTTATGAAACCAATATGTAATCACTCACACTTTTATATGAATGATTTGGTGGGACCTCACCTAAGCTTTTTTTTTTCAAGCAGCTAATGTTGGTCATGACAAAAATGAAAGCAAATCTAGGAACCAAAGTCCATGTTATGAAGGATGTAAGTGAGTTGTTTATAGGAGATATTCCTTGAGCTGAAGTTTGCTCTGGTGTGCACAATGTGAGCAATGGATGGATCATCAATGTTTTCAATAATTCTATGAAAAGAAATAACTTAGCTTTAAGCAAAATAATGGTAATAGTAATAGTAACACTAAAGAGAAGATGCATGATTGTAGGTCTGTTCGTAGAAGTCTGGTTTAGAGGCCTGCTCGCCCCTTTCCCCCATATAGTCAGATATCGAATCTTTCCACTACCGATTTTAGTAACAAACTTAGAAAACAGATGCTTTAGAGATTGTTATTGATAATCAGCAGAAATGGGTTTGATATATAAGTTAAGAGCTATATAAATCTAGAAAGCGTAGGATGATTTTGACTACATTGCTTGAGAGTAGACATTTAACAAATGACTTTTGGTAGCTTGAGTCAGTTCTAGCAGGACTGTGTCCTCTAAAGTCCATCCGGTGACCGACAAATCAGACGTGGCCAGAGGCAGCTGCACTGTCCACATTAGTTCCATTCATTTAAAACTATTTTTAAATTAAACATGCATTAATACCTAACATTTTAAGGGCACCTTTATACATTACATTTTCACATTTGGTTTTTCTCAGCAGCACTATAATGTATTAACAAGGAGTAATGAAACTCATAGCCAAAGGAGGAAGCAAAAAGGAGATTTGTGCCAGGCCAAATTAAGGTTTAGGTTAGGGATCTGTGAGCTTTTCTGCAGAGCACCAGATAGTAAATGTTTAATATTTTAGTTTTCATAGGCATTGGATTGTCTGTATCACAATGTGGGTGTGGGTGTGTGTATGTGAGTTTTTATGCAATTCTTTTAAAATGTTAAAAAAAAAAAAAAAAAAAAAAAAAAAACATTCCTAGATCATTGCAGCGCAAAACCAGATGCACTCAGACATGGGGCTGTGGTTTGCCAATCTGAGCACGTTCACCTCAGGAGTAAATGTTTTCTTTTCGAATGCTCTTTGGTGCCTCCCCTAAGGGAGAATCATTAAAATTGCCCTTCTCTGCCATGTTGAACAAATGCACTGAATAGGGACGATTTCTTGATCTTCAGAATTTATAGTCCAGATATTTTCTGACTGCATGTCTTTACTTTTTCCCTTATGGTAGCTCGTTCAGTGGGCGTCTTTTTGAATTATTGGCCATGAATCCTTCCCTTACACTTACCCCTGACATCTCAACCGTGCCAACTTGAGAAGAGAATAGTCTCCTACTTTCAAACCAGGTTGTGCAATTCAAAGAGGAATCTCTCCCATCATTTCCCTGCGGCTGGGCTGTCCTTTCTCTCCTGGTTCACATGCTGATGCAATTACAAGAACTAGTGATGGAAACAAGGGCTGTAATAGATGCCTAGTGCTGGACTTGCAGACACTCTTTTTTAATCTTTTTCTATTATCCAAAGGATTCTCCTTTAGAACGGGGATGATTCTATTCAGGTTCTCAGCGATCTGTAGCAGTTCCTAAATTCTGCAAACTTCAGCTCCTGGAACTCTCATGAGAAGTGCCACAAGACTGAGAACTTTCTTTATGCAGACTTTTTGGAATAGCTCATAGAATGTCAAATAGAGATGTGAAAATAATGCATCTACCTATTTTAATCTTTTTAGATGAAATTTTTACAAGATTATTTTAGTTTGTTTCTTTATGCATTTTATCACTTTTTTTTTTTCCCCCCATGGCAAGCTGTGCTTCTCTTTAGCAACAGACTACTGGTCTCCAGACTGTTCTGTAAACAGGGTACATCCTTCACTACCGGCCAGTCTCCTCTTCACTGAAAGGCCTTTTGTTTGCTCTGTCTGCCATGTTTGACTAGAACGAGAAGGAACAATAAAAGGGACTTCTGATTATATTGTTAATAGAGCTCTTTCTAGAAAATGCGAGCTTTGTGCATTGTTTTTGTTTTCAATCAAAATCTTGAAGCTGTCAATTAAAGCGTTACTATCATTTCATCAAGGAAACACTCTCTGGGTTTTATCAAAATATTTTGCTACATTAAAAAGAAGGGGGTCATGTATTTTCCTTCTCCAAGATGACTTCTTTTCTTTTTATTAAGCACATTTTTAGTCATATGTATTTTACACCATGAAACAGGCACACGTTCTAAACTTTGAAAAATAAAACTGAAGAATTAATGAAGCACAAAATTTCTAACTTTGGTACTAACAGATCTTAGAAGAGAAAAGCAAGTGATGCAGGAGTGTTTGAAAGTTGGGAGTAAAAAATAGTGTTGAGTTTATTATTTGAAAACATAAAAGAAACCTCATATTTTCATCTTTTCTTTGAGTGTGTTCTTTGTAAAAGGGAGTATGTCTTAGGCGGCACCTGTGGCTCAAGGAGGAGGGCGCCGACCCCATATACCGGAGGTGGTAGGTTCAAACCCTACCCTGGCCAAAAAAAAAAAAAAAACAACAACTGCCAAAGAAAAGAAAAAGAAGTATGTCTTTGCACATTAATTTGCAGCCATTTGTTTTTTCATGAAAAATGAATCCTTTGTTGTCAAATTATTTAGCTTAAAATTCAACTTTGAACATGTCTAACACGTCTTTATCAATGTAGAATTCAAGTATTTGCATAGGAAGCTCAGGTATATTGATAAAAACAACAATATATCAAAGCGTTTGATCTCTTCTGAATAGTTTTTCACATATTTTTAGACAAACTGGCTGCTAGATAATCTAATTAGGTGAGATTAGCTGGAAGTTGTGAGCTGGAGAATACGTATCACTGATAAAATATCCAAAGGACACATGAATTTCTAATTCAAACAACTAATATCTGTGCCTGTCAAAAGCCCAAGGAGAGCAGAGTCAGGTGAGGCAAACCAAAGAAAAATCACCACCCAGATTGCTTCCACTTGATTTAAAACAATTTTCTATGAGGCATGAACGGAAATAGAGAATTGTTCCATGGGAAATTCACTACATCAAGCCCTAAACTAATTTCAAAGAAGTGCCTATAGCTTCAGACATGTGTATTTATCTGTAAATTACTGACGTTTTTAAATTTGACTCTGCTGTTCATTACCTGTGTTGGAGTAGTATTTTTTTTTTTTTTTTTGCCATCTCTACAAGCCTATTCTGTTTACCTGTGAACTGTAAGGGCCAATTTTCTTAAAAGATATCCATTGGACCCTATTGATTTTTAAGTTTGAGTGTATTTATCCCCCTGGTATATCCAGGCAATATATAATTTCTGGGAGATGTTGAAGACCTCAAGTTTGGACAATCCATGAGACATTTGCAAGACACAATATTATATATATAAAACATATAAAATATGATAAATATTAAAATGGATTTGGCATATATTTATATCTAGATCATATGTCTTCATATAGCATGCTATATAATAGAGACCAACTGTAGCTATGTATTTTGATAAAGTATATTTTAGATCGACACTGTTTTGCATATGCCACATTTAATACATGTTTAACTATGATAATTTAAACAGGCAATAGATTGTTAGGTGCTAATTGCTTGATCGAAATAACAAAATAATGCACTCAGCCTGGTGGGTTCCTGTGTCTCAGCAGCTTCACAGTCACACAGTGCAAAACTCAATTTGCAGAGGTTCCCTAGATTTGCTGAAGAAAAGCCAGTAAAACAGACACATTTTGGGTGTCTTTCTGTTCTTTTCTGGCAGGCCCTGCCCACTGTCTCATCGAGATCTTTTTTTTGACTGGACACTGGGTGTTATGTTGTTTTTCCTAAGGGTTGACTACAAAAGATTAACACTAGGGCATTTCTACTGCGATGGAGAACTCCTGACAGGCGCACACATTAAACACAGTGGTGATTCTGAACAGACGGCCCGTTTCTGCCTCCGACAGGTTGTACACAGATGTGGCCGTTCACTGGCTTCCACACATTACCGTCAGTGAGTACATCAGAGGTAATACATTCAGGCTCTAAATATGCCTCATCTGTAGAAAACATATGCCTGTAACTAATGGATAAACTCAATTAACGGAGAAACTGTTAATTGAGTCAGTGAGTTTTATAGAGGATAGTTTAGTTTGATACAATTTACAATTTACAAATGTAAATTAATTTACAATTTACAAATGTAAATTAAACGTATTAAACATTTACAAATGTAAATGTAATTTACAATTTACAAATGTAAATTAAACGTAAGTTTTGGCCATGCTTTTATTATAAAAACTTTATAATACCTTATGCTTGCTTTTTTGTTTTCTATAATTTAGTCACAGAAAATCAGGTCTTATTTAATAAAAGTAAAGTAAGTCCTAGGAATAAAAAATATTATGTAGTTTGCTTGTACCATGAAACTATGGCACTTGAATGTGGGTGTTTAGTATAAGTTAACTTTAACTAGATCACATGTACCAGAGTCCAATCAGTACTGTCCCCGATACGGTATCCAGATGTAGGTATAAACATGCAGATCTGCTTTGTTACATCTTCTCTAGAGACAGAGACACACATTAGTACCAGAGCTATGTTGTCGATGCACAGTGTGACATGAAATTGGAGGGCGTGGGGCAGGTAAGGTGGGGAAAAAGACATGACGTAAACTCAGCTTCATTGCCCGCATTGCGTCTTCTGTATTTGAAGGACATGACCGTCCTTTTAGAACGCCAATGGAGGTTGTTTTGGTTCTGAATTTGAGCACTCAGCAGTGAGGAGCTAACTATTTTAGGCCTGAATTTTAGTGCCCTAAGTAAGACACCAATAAAATAATGCTTGCCAGATAACATTATTGCTTTTTGTATGTCACTAGGATGTTCACTGTGCTTTTTAAATCTTATTTTATTTGGGGAGAGAACACTTCAATAACAACTTCTGGGATTACCCATAAATTCCAAAGCAGATAATATTTGCTACTTAGTAAGTTAATCAATTGATTGACTCGCTGTGATCCCAGCATGAGCAGTTGAGGAGAGAAGGGAGGTGTCTGGTGACAGCGACCAGCGCAGGTTCCAGGTTACCGTGAGTGTTTGGAGATGCATTTTGCTTATGAGGCATCTGGCTGGACACCTCAAAGGTAGTGATGTGAACCTTTAGCTTTTGGATGTGGTTCCCTTCCTGTATGGGGGAGATGCCACATTCAGCTCGCAATCCAACCTCTAATGCTGATTGTCATGGATAATCCCTAGAGGAAATTTTAGAGTTTTCCAACTTAGACACATTGAAAATGTGTGTCTAACATGTTTACTCCATAACTCATTTCCTGCCTCATAAGGTATGCAATTTTGGCCTGCCTTGTATTCTGCTCATGAGACCTAGCCAGCTCTAAGATTGACCAATCCAGTTTAAATTATGTTTCTATGACTTTCTTGTGTGACTCACGTGTAAGCATACACACAGTGTGCATACACATGGATATGTATGCCTGTGTATTTCAAATAGGACAGAGATTGCGTCTGTTCTGCCTATTCCATGTTCAATAGTTATTTCCTGAATGAATGATCATACATGACATTTAAAGTGATGGTTTAAGCCAAGTATATGAGATTGTCCCATTGAACTTGGGCTGTGACTCTCACCTAGTGATCAACTTCGAAATCTTCTCAAATGTGGATAAGGTCCAAATCAAACACATAACGATTAACAACTATATGTCACATGAGAGGAAAACTCAATTAAATTCAAATAGGAGGGAGAGGCAAAGGGTTGGGTGAGTTCACATCCAACAGGTACATGGCACGGGGATAGGGCTCACTTCCTGGGTGAAGGACACAGCTACAACTTGGACTTGGACCTCACAAAAGCAAACTATGTACCCGCATATTAGTCTAAAATTAAAAAAAGCAATAACACATAACCTGGTGGCAGGGTCCAAGTTAAGATAAATGTAAACCTACACATACATAAAGACTTAAATTTTCAAGTGAGCATGGACTCCTCTGAGTAGTTAACTTGACAAAGTAGCCCCACCATAGCAAGAGCTCTCAATGCACTCGTAACATATCTCGTGCGGCAGCTTTAGCTAAGAACCTCCAGACCATCACAACACCCTTAAAATAAAGCTCATGTGGCTCAGTGTCATGTGGCTTATTGCCTTTGGCTGCTTGTTGACCCAACTTCTTCCCATTTCAGTGTATACTGTGCACTTGACCTACCACGGTGAGTTTTTTCTCCCTTTCTGTTCCTCCTTTAGTCCTGAGTTTGGGGTGAGAATATCTTATACTTGCTTTAGAACTCTCTGTAAAGACGTTAAATTTCTATTCATTCACAAATAATCATTGATGAGTAATGAGTAGAACAAACACAATCATTGTCCTCATTGAAACCTTGGCGTCTGTGCCTGTATGAGGGGTGTGTGTTACATGTGTTACAGATACAGTTCTCACGCTGGCTCCTCCAAAGCTCCCAATAAGGTACCTGGCACATGGGAGACATATTGGGTCTCTCAGGCTTTTCATCTTTCAGAATTTTTGAATTTCTTTTTTTTTCAGCTGAAAAAAGCTGATTTTTTGAAGCTGGTACCTTAGACTGACTTGTCAGGGTCTGGAGAACACTTACCCTTCTAAAAATGGGGACTGCTGGGCAAAAGATACATGGAACAGACAGAAATCTCAGATGCTGAGGAGTTCTGGTACTGGGGTGTTGTAAAGGGGTAACCCAGGACTCAGATGCCCCCTTGCACATTCATCATCATCTTGGGATTAACTGACTGACTCAGTATCATAATTGCATGAAATAATTCATCAAGGTTATTGCACAAGTAATTTAAGATTTGGGTATGAATTCTAACTAGATGCCTTTTAAGATTTTTTTTTTTTTTGGTTTTGATAACAAATATATGGGAAACAAATTCCCGATTTTGTAATAAACAGCTACTGTTTAAGGTCTGCACTGGGCACTGTGCTCAGAGCTGCCCAGTATAATAAGGTTCTGCAGGAGGGACTCAGACAGGAGAAAGCACGGCTGAAATCCGTCCCAGGCTGTGACATGCCACCCTGACTGAACTGAATCCTTTCCATGCATTTCTAGACATCGTTGTGTCCCTAGTGACATATTTTTACTCGCATTCTACAGGGGGAAATGAGGGATGCGGAGATTTTTTGACCTGCCAAGGTGCATATGGCTAGACGTACCCAGATTTTGTCTGGATCCAAAGCCTGTCTCCCACACATTGACTGAGAGCCATAGGCAGACATTCTAAGAAGGAACATGGCCAGGTGATAAGGGCAACCCATGAAGGCACAGGCAGGAAAGCAGACCCAGCTTCCCTGCCCGTCAGGGAGGTGCTCCCTCTGTCCCTTCTGCTCCTGAGCATTGCAGACAGGCAGCCAGAGCGAAGGAGGAGGTAGCCGAGGCTGCTGCTTACTGCAGTTACACAGACCAGCAAATCATCCCGTTCTAGAGATATTGTTTCTCTTTGATTCCTTCAGCTGGGATTCTGAATATAGGAAGGATTTGAGCAGCACACTTTGCTTTATGATAAGGCTGTGTTTTCTAAGGTGGATTTAATGAATTCTTTAATCCACCCTCTGTATTTAGGCCGTGGTCTGTATTCAGTTCCACCAGAATGTCTCTATTTCTTATTGCCGAATGCTGAATGCTTTGTCTTAAGTTGATAAGCATCTTAAAACTTAAAGGTGAGGGGAGAAAACCTTCAACTGATGACTTGTTTACGTTACCACTTGTCAGAGCATGTGAATAAACAGAGCATGCCAAACATTTTGTTCAAGAAAGTTTTAAAATATTCATGACTCTGCAGTGGGGTGTGTTGTGCTCACCAGGCATCAGCAGTCACCAATCCCTTGTGTGTGCTCAGGTCCTTCTCTTATGGGAGAGAAGGGAGGGGATTTTACATATTCTGCTTGACACTGCAAGGCAGGGAGATCATTACTGAGAACACGGGGAATGCAAATAGAGGGTGTCCCCAAGCGTCTATCACTCCCTGGGAGTTAGGTGTTTGGATTCTGTCAGAAAAACAGACATATATGCTTTCTTTTTAAAGGGGAGAGGGAGTTGAAGAATATTGGTAATTCTGTTTAGGGGCAATAAATAGTTACTAAGGAAGATGAAAGACTAATGGATGGTGGGAAAAGATCAGCTTTGCAAATTAAATTAACCTGAGAGGCAGGTATTATATTATTTAAAATGATTTGAGATAGGTCGGGTTGCATCCTTCATCTTCTTTCCTGTAATATGTTTGAGATAACAGAGAAGGGAAGGGAAGTCTGGTATTACTGTGGTGGGCCTGTCTGGTTTTATGCAGATAGAAAAACCTTTTCAATGCCTGTTGATCTCTAAGGGCCTCTAATTCAAAATACTCTTAGACCAGCGGTTCTCAACCTGTGGGTCGCGTCCCCTTTTTAACAATGCATTGTGGCATTAGGAAGGTTGAGAAACACTGCTTTAGACCAAGGAGTCACATTTTGGGGTGAAATTTCCTAAGCTCCTTCATAACCAAACTGTAACGCAATCATAGTGGACCGCTTGAGAAAGGCTTCCACTCAGAATAAACCTCTTTAAATTAGAAAAAAGAAAAAAGAAAAACAGTCAGTGCACTTCCTGGGCAAGCCCCCAGGAGGGAAAGCCCTTCACAGGGGAGTGCTGAGCGGCCTGTGCTTCCCGCAGATGAGACCCACGGGAGAAAGAAAGGCAGATTTGCACCACATTGTGGAGAGAGCAGCATTCTACATTTTTTTCCAGGAACACATCAAATTTGAAATGATTTTACCTTCTCCGTTCTAAATGTAGGCTAGCATTAAAATGAGGACATCTATAGGTTTTAGCTCAGCCTCTCTGCACGCCTACTTACCTGACTGGGCAACGGTTTCTGTTTTCACTGTGTTCTGGGAGACTATCCCTCAGCCGGGCTAGACCCTAGCAGACTGTACTTTGCTCCAGTGCTGGTGGGAGGTGATGAAGGACCAGCTCGTGTTCAGAGCTGCCAGCAAAGCCACTTTGGATCTGTGCTGTGTCCCCTCAGAACCTAATGTACATATTCACTCTCTCTTTTTTTTTTACAGTTTTTGGCTGGGGCTGGCTTTGAACCCGCCTCCTCTGGCATATGGGGCCAGCGCCCTACTCCTTTGAGCCACAGGTGCCGCCCTTCACTGTCTTTCACATAATTTGCAGCCTCAAATATACAGAGCTCACAATCCCGTCCTTGACTTCTATTTCTAAAATAAAACTTACAATTGTTTTAAAATTTTTTATGTATATTGAGATCCAATGACAGCCAATCTTAAGTAATTTTCTGTCCTGGGGAAAGTAATGCAGCTCTTGCACTCCCAAATACCGGGCCGGACGTGAGGGGAGACCGGGAATTTGGTTATGACGGCCACAGGAGCACTAATGTCCCCTGGATGTAAACAGATTTAGAAATAGTGTCTTTTGACAGCTCAGTCTTCAGTTCAGATTTGACTGACTCAGATAGAATGTGCTGCACTGTTCAGCCAGTATGGAAAAAACACATCTCTGCACGCTCAGAATCTGTGTTTAACCAGAAGGTGGGGGTACGCCCTGCCCAGCCATATTTTGCCCTGGGGTGATTTGTCATGAGAAGGAAAGGGATGGGAACTGGCCTGCGGGCAGCTGGGGAATCCTTAAGGAAGGAGCAAACTCTCCCTGTCTTCCTATCTAAGTTCCTTCCATCATTTGGCTGGGGTAATTAGCTGCTGCAGTTCTGTAGGTGGGCAAATGCAGAGTTAGGAAAGGTAATTCTGCACATGTTACTGGTCTCTTAATACTCACTATGTACTCTGCTGGGAGGTATGGCTATTAGGAAATCAAGTAGAGCGCATCATTGCCTTTATGGAGATTTAATAAGGCAGATAAGTGTCATGCAGGTGTTAAGAAGTGACAAGTTCACAGGGTGGAGGGCAACAAAGTGCTATGATATAAAAATTGTGTCTATTAGAGGTGAGCAGGTGAGGCTTCAGAAAGGTGGTGACAAGTAAGAGAGACCCCGGAGATGGGATTAGGGCCGATGGGGGTCTGGTGAGTGGGGATGGGGAGGGAATTCCAAACAGAGGCAGGAGCAAAGAGGGTGGGTAGAGGCTGACATTGTGGTCAGGGAAATCTGCCAGACAGCCAGGTTTGTGATGAATTTAGGCAAATGTAGCCCAGGAACACTCCACGAGGCAGCCATTGCTGGGGTAGCAGCAATGAAGGGTGAACTGGGGCAGAAACATTGGAGTAAATGTTGAGAAATAGGAGCAAAGAGTGAAATGTGACCGTGGAACCTGGTTCTCCAGGCCTCGTGCTGCCGCGTGCCGTGGACTGTTCAGAGGAGAGGGACACGTGGGCTGGACGTGAGGGACATGTGGGCTGGATGTGAGGGGAGACCGGGAATTTGGTTCTCAGTGTGTTTAACTGAGTTCTACATCTACTGCGCACATCTAGGAAAAGCAGTGATTTGGAGCTAAGACGTCAGGATATAACAAATACAATTTGGAAATTTCTTTAAAAAGTGATTGTATTACTGAAAAAGGAGGGTAACCCTGAACAGAAAAGTGGTGCACATTTTAGGGAAATTAAGATAAAACAGGGGACTTTAGACAGATGGCATAGAGAAAATTATGGAAGCAGAGAGGCCTTGTTGAAACAGCTATCAGAATATTTCAAAGAGTCGACAGTGGTTAACGGGGTTAAATATCAGGAAATTTGAAGGACACTGCTGATTTGAAACCTATGAGGGCTTTGGTTACCTCTGTGAACATTCAGCAGATTTCAAGTAGTTATGGAGAATTTATTGCAAGGAGATTAAATAGTTATTTCAATTGTTTCTGCTGAAAAAAATGAATAACCTGAAGTTATGAGAATTATCCTTTACTGCACATCTAGTTCGGGCCAGGTCCTCTGTTTAAATCAACTCATTTAATCCAGATGCAATCGGTGGGAATTATGCTCCTGTTTTTTGGATGAAGAATTCAAGATCAAGTGCTTATGGAAAAAAACCCCAAAAAGTAAAAGATTGAGCACCTAGCCTCGTGTGGTGGGATTTTCTGAGATGAAGGACATGTTTTCTGCCTCCCGTCCAGTGCGGTGGTCCGTAGACACAGGTGCCTACTGGGCACTTACAGGATGGCCAGGGCAGCTGAGAAACCCGACTTTTAACATGACTGAATTTTAACTAGTTTAAGTCTACACAGCTACACGTGGCTAATGACTACCAGATTAGACAGTGCAGGGTCAGGGCCAGAATTCAGTGGAGTAAATGTTAGTTGAGTCAGTTGACTGTTGAAGCCGGGTGTTGAACTTTCGTCCCACTGGCTTTGGAGACTGTGTCCTTTCAATGACATGGGCCAGTTATTCACCAGCTTCATGCGAATCGGTAAGTTGGTGCTCGTTTAAGTCCTCTTCTCAGGTACTCTGCCTTCTAGTCCACAAAACCAGCTTTTTGTTTCGTGTCTGCTCACGTTGAGTTTAGTATATCTCCTCCTCAAGAGAAATATCTGAGGACACAAGGACCTGGTCTGATCATGAGTACAGCAGCCGCCCGGTGGTCAGGAGTAAACGGGATGAGAGTCTTTCCCTCTGTCAGTGGGGCAGATTCTGTAGGAACTGACTCTGGTGCCCTTGCTAAGCTTGAGAATGTGAGGAGGAGTCTGACTTTCAGGGGCTTCAGTGCACAATAGTTTTACCCTGAATGGCAGGAAGCATTGTAGGCACTTCTGAGACACAGCGAAAGGGTCAGAGCGGAGGCAGAGAGCACCACGACCTCAAGTCGAGACTGGGGAGGACTCTAGAGCTTCTGAGACACAGCGAAAGGGTCAGAACAGAAGCGGGGAGCACCACGACCTCCAGTCGAGACTGGGGAGGACTCTAGACTGGGTCAGGCAGGTGGACACCGTCCTCCATCCAGGGGTGTGTGTACAGCAACAGGCATCTGCCACTGAGACACCTGCTTTCCAAACCTGGTTTAGGATCAAAGGCCAAAGCCAGTTTTATCAACTGGCCCAGTCCACAGGCAGAGGGCTGGGTCTGCCTGGGATCAAGCTGACATAGCAGCCTGGTGGACAGGCGAATTTGGGATCTGAAGGAAGGGGGGGTTAAAAACTATTTGGTGAAGAAAGATCAAATCAGGATGTACATAATTCATTGCGGTCATCACTGTGCCCCATTGTGACAGCTTCAGCAACTAAGGTGAGGTGACATGGGGGATTTCGAGTGGAGAGGAGAAGACTTGTCTTCACTGTCGATGCCCCCACCCCCTGTGCTGCTTTTAGGAGTGTGAAAGATGATAGAGGCCGAAGCTAAACACAGCTGAGAATCAGTCCTTTTCTGTCTAGGGTTCACCTGGCTCCATTCCCCTCCACCCACTACTTGGTTACAACTGTAGTTTTCTCAGCCCTGGACATAGCTTTCTACTTAACATCCCCAAGCTACTGTGCCGAACACATTCTCCCTCCACCTGGTTGCACATCTCTTGGGTTTCTTGGTATCTGCTCTTTCTCCTTTTGAGGATTTCCCAGATCAGTGGCCCTCAAACGTTAGCATGTGGTAGGATCACCTAGGGGCTGGTTAAACTGGGCTTGCTGGGCTCCAGCACTGCAGTTTCTGACTCGGTGGGCTGTGATTGGACCTGGGTTTTGCATTTTTATTAAGTTCCTCAGTGATGCTTCTACTTCTGGTCTGGGTGCTATACTTGGGGGATGTGTAGGTAAGAATCTCTGAGACGAGGGTTGGCGTGTGTGGCAGGCAGCTTCCTGTGTCTCAGTGGGTGTCAGCTGGATGAGGTGTTCTGTGGATGTTTGTTCCCAGTGGATGCGACTAGAATTAATGAGCAGAGGATATAGGAAAATCGCATTGGCACAACATCAACTTAGCTCAACTTGGCCTTGTGGGATGGCTGGGTGAGCTTTGAGGACAGCCGAAACATCCACCTGCTGGGGACATCACAGCCATCTTTGGCGCAAGTCTGCATTGGAATAGAAGATCTGTAAGTTTTCTCCCAGCTCTAAGAGTCAGTGATTTTGGTTTTCTCAAGTTCATCATTTTCTTTCAAAGTAATCTTGGCCATCAGCCCTTACGGAACACCCCACCAGAATAAACAATAAAGAAGATGTAAAGGTGTGTCTCTCTTAGAAACTCTACTCGCCAGTAACAGCCGTTGATGTCTCAATTCTTTTCCTGTAAAACATGCTATTTCCCACACTCTGGGGATGCATACAGCAGGGGGATAATATCTTACTAAATGTTAGAGAAGTTTCATCTAAAAAGAAAAGCTCATACTTGAATATAGTCACGTCTGTCTCCAACTAAGCTGGTCACTCTGCACATCTACTTTTTGGAAGGAGGTATTTTTGGCATGACAGGATGAAGTCTTGCAAAGATGTCGAAATGTGTCGTTTGCACATAGGAAGGGAAGAGGAAGAAGTTTGTCCAACCCACATCAGGCTCTGACCCTGGATGAACTGAGAATGAGCTTGGGAGGAAATTAATCGCGCCCTCCAGGCTCCTGTTCTGTCCTCCTGTGCTCTGCATTGAGCACTGACAAACACTTTGCAATGAGGTTAAAAGGATAAAATATGGCACAGTGAAAGAGAATATGCTCAGACTCTTTTGCCCTGGGTGAATTTTACACCTGTCTGAAATCAGGGAGCGCTGTGCTCTAGTGATTGAAAATTCCCTTTTCCAAATGCAAAGACAGATGAATTTTGAACCTTTCAGCACTCTCTTATCACTGGTAATAACCCCAGCTAAGAAGTGCAAATGAGTCTGATGCCTTTGAGACTGTCTGAATGGTCTTGATGGAGGCATTGCAAGGGAATCTAAGATATCAATGCTGTATTGCATGGTGACATAATGGGCTTCAACTGCTGCCTGAGATGGACCCTAAGTTTTTCAAGTAACACCAGACTTTTAGCATCCCCAAAGTTAGCTCCATTTCATGCATTGAACTTGGCAAACTTTGATAATACAAAGTTAGAAGCATGCCATGTTCTTTCCATCATTCCATTTACTTCTTTTCCTCTGTGGTAACACACCATCACAGGGAAAAATATTCTATCCCCTTTTAGGAACCCCTGCATCCCAATCTGTTGAGCTTTCATTTTCTTGTTAAGTCACTTCAGAGAAGGTTGCTTCCTGCCAATCCAGCAGTTATTTATGCTCACATGTGGCCAGACACGGTGGTGACCATGAAGATGCTGGAGCCCTCAATGCAGTAGTGCGTGCCACAGCACCACGCTTGCAACCTCTGCAGAAGGAATCACTTTTTCCCTTGCATCATAGCCATTGAAATCTTCCTGCATGCACCTGTGCAAAATTCACGCCACATGTAGCTCATCCCATGAATCCAAAAACTACACGTTCACCTCTCTGCACCTGTTCAATAGGGTGACTTCTGGATCATGCACAGAAATGATCACATTACTGCAAAGTTTTTTTCTAAATGCCTTCAATTTTGGTTCTTTCCCTTATGGGTCATATTTGGACTAGTGCTGTTATTTATAGATGGACCTGGTTAATTTTTTGAGATTCATAAGATAAAACACTTTCAAATGGCATAAAAACCATTGTGATGTCATGGACATGGTCCCAAATACCTTGGAATTTTAAGTGGAAAAAAATAATACTATTTATATCAAATTCATAGGAGATAAACTCAAAATACTGAAACAGAACGCAAACACAGGAAACAATGTTCTGCTCAGGTTAAGGAGTTCCTGATTTTGTAAGGAAGGGGTGAGGGGTGGTGACATGGGCCAGGTGTCACGGTGTTGTGAAGGATAGCTCTGCGCAAAGGCATTCATCATCATGGTTCATGAACAGCCATAAGTGGAAATGTTTGCCATGAAGGGAATTCTCTACATTAAAATAAGTCGTCCCAGAATCTATGGTTGTAAGAGACATTATACAGTGAAGTCAACCCAAATCAGAGTTGAAATTCTTGGGCTGGGCCTCTCTGGTGCTAAAAGTTAAAAGTAGACTCATACCCGAGACCTTTTCTTCTACCTTATTCTGTTTCTCTGCGTCTTTATTTTCCTTCTTTTTACTTCATTGTTTAAAAAAACTTTTCTCCTTTAGGCTACATTTTTTAAAAGATCTGATTTCTTTTTCTTTTTTTTTTTTAAGCTTAAATATTTTATTTGAAATTCAGATTGCACCGCAGAAAAATAAGTATGACAAGCTTTAAAGTTTACAATATATAAAACATCTTGAATTCTCATTTAGTTTATTTTTCTTTTTTCATCTTCTTTCTTCTGATTTCCCTGCCATTAATGGAATAATTTAAGCCTTTTCATACATGGAATAACAATCTCAAAAGAACAAGCCTTTTAATATATGCAATATAACTTAATTACATTAAACTTGTAAAAATATGTTACATAAGGTATTTTACCAGTGTTAAATTCAAATTTATATTGTAACCTTTTCCCTTTTTTGTCTGCTGCTGAAAAGAGGTTCTAGGTAATCTTTTCTTTGCTATGCTCACAAGGCCTAATTTTGTTATCTGTATATTTACCATTAATGAGCTAGGTTACTTGGTGTTCTTTAGCTCTATTTATGGTTTTCTACTTTCTTCCCCTTGGAATTAGTATACCTGAATAGCATCCTAATTACTGGACACTTATACTATAAGTAATGGGTTTACTAAAACTTTTATCTATTCAACATATTAATTTAATACATTGTATAATTTCATTTTAAGGAATATATACTTTATATAAAGATCTTCATAAAAATTAAAATACACCTGAATATAACATAGGATTATATAGAATATAACATAGGATTATATAGAATAAAATTACCTTTTTAGTGTTTGGATTACAATTAAAGATGTCAGATAATAACACGGAATAAAGGTCATCAATAAAATTGCCTAAGAAAAGCCAAGGTTCTATCATTCTTTGGAATTATTCTAACAGAAATATTTTTAAATGTTAAATAGTATGAATTCACTTCTGTTTTCACTTATGAACATTCAAAAAGTATATGAAGGAGGTTTATTTTTTAATTTTTTTATTAAATCATAGCTATGTACAATAATGCAATCATGAGGTACAAAGTGCTAATTTTATATACAGTTTGAAATATTTTCATTGAACTGGTTAACATAGTCTTCGTGACATTTTCTTAGATATTGTGTTCAGACTTTTATATTCTATATTTAGTAAATTTCACCTTTGCCCTTCTAAGATGCACCGTAGTTGTGGACCCACTCATTACCCTCCATGAAGGAGGTTTTTTTTTTCTTTTATACTTTAAGTCATCTTTATTTTTTATTTTTATTTTTATTGTTAAATCATAGCTGATTTCTAATCACACAAGACTATATTCTTGTATATCAGGAAAGATCAGGGAATTGGGTGATGCTGTTATCTGCTCCACCTTATAAGAGATACATGCAAAAAATTGCTGGTAAATACTTAATACACATTTTGTTATATATGCTGGTTAATTTCAACACCACTTTATCGTTCTTTTGCCCCTAGGCTATGTTGTTTACTGAGTAAACCAGGGGCTGAGTTGCCAAATTGAGGTGAGATTATGACGGCATGATGTTCAGGGCACTAGCTTATATGACCTGTGAGATGTCAGATGATAGATTTAATCTCTGCACCCATAGGCACCTCATCTATAGAATACACATAGCAATGGCGTGTATATGCAACCCTACTGTGACCGACATGGGGACATTCATGTACATGGCGCAGTGACTCCCATTCTGTACACGAGCCATTAATACAAGTCCTTGTCATTATTCGTGAATATATTACACTCAATGCAAAAGCCAGAGTCCTTAAGAGAGAACAGAGAGGGAAAATACTGTGTAATGTATTAAGAAAGGAACAATGCCGAGTTATACACCTGCGTTCTGAAAGCAGAAAAGCCTTGTGTTCGTGTTCATTTCCCTCAAAGAATAACCCATCTGGGGAGTCTTCTGCCTTCTGAGGGGAGAGGGTACTTAGAAGAGCAGAATTAAACTGAAACACACACTGAGGAGAGTGGCTTGCAATGCAAACCTGACATGCTTTGCAGCAGCTGGCCCTCATGGGGGCGTGGTTCCCACCAGCAGCTCTGTGCCAGGTCACCGCAGCTCTGAGGCTCTCCATGTCAGGCTAACAAGCCGGGCACGGTTCATCTGCAGGAAGATGGGCATGGAACAGGGTGGACTATGTGACTCCGTGTTAGTTTTGGCTCTAGTTGCATAGAAGAGAAATTGTTTTGAATTTAGGGAATCAACCACTGCAGCTGTTACGAGGCAACGATGTGGAAAGCCTGTGTAGAATGTCTGCCAGAGACAGCTCTGTACCTGTCACACAGGCCTTCCACACTGTGTGACAGTCCAGTACTGTCTTTTTGATGTTTAATCCTTTCAGAGCTCACCCCAGTGAAATTCTAAGTCAGCCTCCCGCATCTGGCAAGACCATCCCCTGGGAGGAGGCGGGGCTGCGCCCCAGCTTTGCCTTTCTGCTTCCCTATGTCCACACAGCCTTGTGTCATCTCTGCTACCTTTTAATCAGATCTTGAAAACAGAACTCTCACGTTTACTGTGTATGGCTCCTCAGGCCTCTGTGCATCCTGGTGGACCTCACCTTGATCTTAGCTTAAGCAGAGCTCAGAGTTCAGCTTGTGTTTGGGGCTCACGCCTCCCGTGCAGTGTTAGCCTGCCTACTGCCCTGGCTCTGCTCGGTTGCTGTTATCACTGTCTGTTTTGTGTTCATTCCTTCTGGTTTTTTAATCCTCTAGGAGAAGGCTAGTGTTTATTAGCATATATTTTTAGGAAAGAGCAGAAAAAGGAAGGATACAGACTTCACAGTTTCCCCCAAATCAGATGTAAACATTGGGGTTTAATGAAGCCGCTGGTTCATTTGGACAATTTTCTGAGTGTCTAATTGTCATATTAAGGCATAATTTATGTGTTTTTTTATGGGATTAAGATATGAATTAAAGTAAAAATGGAAAGTTTTAAACAATTTTGGGGGTATGGAAGGATTTGATATAATTAGTATTGAACTCATATGTCTGTGCTGAGGACTCTGTGATTTTAGGTAGTAAATACAAAAATTGGTTTCTTTTGCTCTGAAAAGAATCTAGAATTGTTTCCTATTAATATGCTTAGATTTCAAGCAGCAGCTTTCAAGTAGCATTTTCATTAGAGATAGTATGTTGTTACCCAGTGCTTGTTTGCTATTAACTGAGAGTAAAACCCCGTCTGTAGCTACAGCAGCGCCTGTTCTCCGAGTCCGTCTCCCTGTTTCTATGGGAAGTAGCTGTATCCAGAAGCACCGTCAAGACGCTGTTTGAAATTCCTGCTGAATACACTAAGATTTGTCATGTAACACCCTAAGGTTTGTGTAATAAGGTATGTTTTCTTATTATACAAGCTGTCACAAACTCATGTGAGGTAGAGATCTCCCCAAAGTCAGAAGGAGCTCAGCTGATTTTCCTGGGTGCCCCACCCCGCTGCTGCCACTGCCGCCTTCCTCCTGGCGACCACGCCTGCTTTGTGCTGGGTGAGGGAGGACTCCAAGAAAGAATGAAATTATGTCTTTTGTGTAACGTCACCATATGGTACGTAATTCAGTTCTGCAAACATTTCTAGAGTAACTACCAGAAGAAGGGCAGTTATTTAAAAAAAATTCATGTAGGTAACATAACGCCGTGCAGGATACAAACTCTTCTCTCAAATTGCTTAGAATGTAGTGGAGAAATCAGGAAGATCAATAACGATGATGAAATGTATCTGTGTGCTGCTTGTGAGCATTTCAGAAAAGGGAGAAATCATGTTATTTGGAGGGATGAAGAAAGTAGAGAATAAATAAATAGTATTTGAGGTAGTTTCTCATAAAATGATTCCTAATACTAGATTCAGTCATTCTCAGGCAAATAAGTATCACACATAAAAACTAGGGTGTCTGTCTGTCCCTCTGTCTAAGGTATGGATATGTTTGCACACACAGCCACACACACTGCTAGCTCATTTAAGATACATGTCAGAAGGAAATATTCATACTGGTTTATACAGAAAACTGTTGTGTGAAGCAGTTTGACTTTATATTGGAAAAAAAAGAAAGAAAAATAATAAAAAAGAAAAAGAAACCTGGGTTATCTGCAAAGCCCCTGTCATAAGTGATGCTTCCCATGGGTGACTATACCAGCCGGACTTGACTAACTTATTGAAACCCAGTGAAGATATCATGGGAACAGGCATTAAATTAATAGCAGAGATTCCGTACATGCCATTTATCTTCTGTAGTAAATTTCCTTCTATGGTATTATTTATAAACCAAACAGAACTAATTGATGAAGAAAAATAGTGTATTTATTTTCTGATGGTAGTACGCCAACTGTCCCATCGTGAAAAGGGACTTTGTCAAATAATCATTTCCTTTATATTCTAAGCTGCAAAGGTTGAAAGAGTGAAGAAATGACAAAAATTTTGTGATTTTCTCAAAAATAAACAACTTTACAGTAGTCCACTAAACCTGCATTGTCTAATATTAACATTAGCCTAATGCAGCCCTATTTCATGTGGTCAAAAGCCACATGTGGGCACCGTCCTCCATGTTAGGCGTGAAGACGGGGGTGTCTCCACTACTGTAGAAAGTCCTACAGGGCAGCCTCGTGGTTCAGTTCATTTGGGAGCACAGCCATAATTTTTCACTGCTCAGGGGATTCGACAAATATTTTCTGAGTAGTGAGTTGAAAGAGCCCTCCGATCTAAAACATCTAGTTTCCTGGAGATTCTTTCTGGGCTTTGAAAGCCCCTGCCTTTCATCCACTGTGAGCACTAAGGTGTGTGGTAATGGGTGGTGGTGTCAGGGAACAAAAGATGATGATGATGAGGTTTCTACCATGGTAATGGAATGACATGTCTCAATAAGTGTGAGCCAGTCTGAGGGTTTTGATTTTTGTTATTTAATGGGCAATTTTTGCTACTATTTTGAAAAGGAGTAGATACCTAAGAGGTTTGATCAGGCTACAATGTTGGTATGGGTGCATATATTTATATTGAATCCCTTTCAATCATATTTGAGATCTGGCCAAAAGTCTGTTAGAAATGTTCTATTTTTATGGCTGAAAGCTACAGAATAGACCAGGAATGTGGGCAGGTGTGCCGTGGTGGACTACCAACAACTGGTCGAGATTGCCATCTTCTATACATGCGTTATAATTATGTTATTAATACATCCTGTGTGATAAGGCTTGTTGAATATTGAGTCTGTATTCCCTAAAAGGCAAAATGGCTTAGAAGAGTTTCTGCAATCCATGTACATGTTAAGACTGTCTATGCGTCTCCAGTTGCTGACTAATGAAAACCAATTTCACAGGAGACTTGATCAACCAGAGGAGGCATCTTTTCAGCGACTGCATGGATGTAGTGGCAGTCTAGATGATTTCCTTTCTAGAACTAGTTCATTCTGGAGCACATTCATGGTCTCATGGCTGTTGGGTTAGCATGCAATCCAAGTCAAAGCTTCCAGATTCATTGCTCTGGAGGCCTCACAAAGAGTGTCCTGAATTATCCCCATTTCCACTGCAGAACACACCTTCTTGGTAACCAGAAAGCCAGCTCAGATGCTTGGGCAGAGCTGGGTGCACATGAGCGGCCCAACTCGTGTCATATCATCATGTACACAGGTACACGTCAGGTGGCACTGAGGCCTGGCAGTGCAGCTGGTAGACTCCTGACCACTTTATTTTAAACATTTCCTAAAGCACATAAGATCTCTTATAACAAAGTTGGAACAGATAGTCTCAGGTATGTGAGGCCTTTGAATTTTGGTTATGTTTTACTCTGAGTTCCCATTGTTGGTAGTATCCTTGTACTGTTACTTGGCTTTGGTATGTGATTTATTTTGTGCTGACCCAACAGCTCTACTTCTTATCCATTTCTGGTAAATATAAATGGAAATAATGTGATGAATACATTTCACTGTAAAAACGAAACTTTCCTAAAATGAACCATAGAGAAAGGTATACAAAAGAATTGGTTGGTGGTAAAATTGTTGGGTCAGACTGGTGGTTGAAATTGTTTCAACAATGGCCTATTTTTAAACTCTCTCTCTAGAGCAGTGGTTCTCAACCTGTGGGTCACGACCCCTTTGTAGCAATGAAAATACATCTTGGCATTAGGAAGGTTGAGAACCACTGGTCTAGAGTAATATCCATGATATATTCTGTGATTTTTTAAAAAATGGTGAGAAAACACTTCTTTATATGTCAGCTGCGCTTGGCTCCTATGTACTTAAGGGTAATTACAGCTGGTCTTTTATTGTGTTATTTGCACAGGAAGCCTAACCTAGAACCAGACTGTGGGATTCTGGAAGTGACTTGGTCACTCCTGATCTTTAACACTGTCCTTTGTGTCTGCCTAGACAAAGTGCATTTATTGGAAATAGAGACTATTTCAGCAGATCGGGTAGAAACATAAAATAAGTAACCGAGGGAGTCTCCAGAAAATATGATGAAAGCCACAAAGAAAAATGGTGATGGTGAGTGGTGGCTGTGAGCTCAGTGTGACGGTGAGTGGTGGCTGTGAGCTCAGTGTGACGGTGAGGGGTGGTTGTGAGCTCAGTGTGACGGTGAGTGGTGGCTGTGAGCTCAGTGTGACGGTGAGTGGTGGCTGTGAGCTCAGTGTGATGGTGAGTGGTGGCTGTGAGCTCAGTGTGACGGTGAGGGGTGGCTGTGAGCTCAGTGTGACGGGAAGGAGTAGTTGTGAGCTCAATGTGACAGTGAGGGACGGCTGTGAGCTCAATGTGACGGGAAGGGGTGGCTGTGAGCTCAGTGTGACAGGAAGGAGTAGCTGTGAGCTCAATGTGACGGGAAGGGGTGGCTGTGAGCTCAATGTGATGGGAAGGAGTAGCTGTGAGCTCAATGTGACGGTGAGGGGTGGCTGTGAGCTCAGTGTGATGGGAAGGGGTGGCTGTGAGCTCAATGTGGCAGGAAGGGGTGGCTGTGAGCTCAGTGTGACAGGAAGGAGTAGCTGTGAGCTCAATGTGATGGTGAGGGGTGGCTGTGAGCTCAATGTGGCAGGAAGGGGTGGCTGTGAGCTCAGTGTGACTGTGAGGGGTGGCAATGAGCTCAGTGTGACGGGAAGGGGTAGCTGTGAGCTCAATGAAGAGTCACTCTTTTCCTTTGCAAGGGTCCCCCAATATGGAGCATAAATTGACAAAATGTGAGCCATGGATTTTTACTTATGAGTAGACTATTCCCTAGAAGTAAATTTTATGCTTTTCAGAGGTCCCTGCTGTTACTGTGAGGTAAAATTATTACATGAATATATTCTTGATAGTCTGTGACTCTGTTTATCCCTTGTATTGCTGCCATTCAGAGACATATACCTATCCTTGCAAACAATTTGGGGGTGATTATAATTATTTATATGAAAAGAACATACATTTTCAAACCCAGGGAACACCATGTCTTTTTGTTCTGAAAGTCTCAAAGCTGAAAATAAGTACAAACAGAAAACAGAGTGTATCAGTAAGAGCGCTTGTTTGCAAGCAGAAGACATTGGCTGAGAGTGTGGCCAATTTAGGTAGAAAAGGAAAATTTATTTAAGTCTCTAAGGCAGCTAACAGAAAGCCACGAACCTAGCTTCAAGGCCATATAGCTATGAACAATGAAATGTGGTCCCCCAAATATCTAGGCAGATAGAGAGAAAACCAGCAGCAGCCGGGGGACCGGGGGTGCCCTGCCATCACTCCCTCCCGCCAGAACTGACCTGTGCTTGCACACCTGCTGTGGCATCAGTAATATCCTGTGCAAGTTGGACGGAACTCTGTGGCTGGCAGAACCTAAGTCATGTGTCTGAGGCAGGACTGGAAAGGGAGTGTCTGGATTTTCATTTCAGTTGTGGGTTGAAGTCTCTGAGAGACGGGAGACTTTGCAAATGTGAACAGGAGGTTTTGAAATGAAGCAACTGAAAATAATTTTTAAAGGTTCTATTATATGTAAAATGTCTTTAAATTCCTTTCCCATTGATAATGGATGCATCATTTTTATGATTCATGGAAGAAATTACAGTTTTCTATTAGATTTATTTTAGCTTACCTGGTCACATGACACAATGTCACATGAACTTTACTAATGCGAAATCCCGTGGCATAACCCCCTCCCTGTGTATTTTAAACAATTAGCAGCTGCATTCAACTACTAATGAGGTAGGACTATGAAGATGAAGTATTTATTGTTGATGTTTTAAATAGGAAGATTGGACACCTGAAGAACTGAAGATCACCCAGTTGCCCTTTCTCATACAGCCTCGTCCCTCTGAGCTAGGATGGGATTGTATTTGGCCTTTTTAAAAAATCCATTTTTTTCTTTTCTGGATGAAGCTGTTTTGCAAAGAACTAATCTTGCTTTCAAGTTACCAAATGAAATAGAGTGCATCTAATGCTGCATTTAAATTTGCAATGAGAGCAATTTAGGGGGTGGGAAATCAGCAGATTAGGCATGGCAAAATAAATATGATAATAAAATCATTATAGGATAAAACTCATCTACTTAAAAGGAATGAATATCAGAAATCTAAATATAATATGAAGTGTCATCAGGCTTAGTGAAGTGACTGCCCACAGAATCTGTCTCACTGAGTTGCTTGCCCATATATTCTACAGAATGTGAGTTCCTAGGAAACAGAATAGGAAATCAAAGAAGAAATTTATAATATCTGCGAGAGAACCCAGTTCCAGCTACATTTCTAGTAATTGACTTTCCCCTTCATGTGGGGAGTCAGGTAAAGGAATTTTTTAGGCATTTTATTACCACCAAAGATTGAATTCTCTTGTTCTAGAATATTGCAGGAATCCACCTTTGTCTTTCTCTGCAGAATTGTCTTAGCAGAATGTTCAAAATGTGCACTTAAGCTGAGCAACTTGTCTTTTATCCAGGTGTCTGGGTTACAGTCACTGGTGACACCAGAGATGAAACTCTGACTCCTTGTTAAGTTAAGCTCTTGGCAGATCTCCCTGTTCTGAGCCACTGCACCACTAAACCAATCTCTCTCTCTCTGTCTTCCTCTCTCTCTCCCCCTCTCCTCTTGTTCCTTCTCTTAAATATCTGCAGAAAGTAACATCCAGAAAAATAGCTAATCAAGTCCTCTCTCATGGCCACCAATCTATGAATAAATATGAGCTGTGCATGGAAAAATTGAATAATACAAGCGAAGCCTCCCAAGTTTTGCACCCTGTGCTCACTGGAGCATCTGTTGATGTTTTCTTATGCTGAAAGGCCTAATTGTTTTGGTAGGTTGGTAGATTGGTAGCCAATTCAAGCTGTTTTTTAATGTTAGAGCCCTGGTTTGGGAACAAATTGTAGGGAATAATTATATTACTTTCTCATTGTGTTTCTTCCTGAGCCAGTATTTTGTTTATATCTGATAATGCTGTTATGATCAATGACAAATTCTATGTTGCTTTGTATTTTTGCCTCACTATGTAAACATGAGAAAATTTTGGATTGTAACTATGACTGTGCATGTGTGTGTATAAATATGTATATATACGGGTGTGTTCTAGATTTGGCCCATGAACATTCTGTGGCTCATTGCAGTAGGCTACCTAATCTGACAGTATTTCAGAAGCAGGTGCATACTCCCACGTGCGTGCCCATCTACAAGTATGCTGCTGGGACTAGCTGCAGTACATGGCTGGACTTCATTTAAATTCAAATTTCTTTTAAATACCTTTGGCCGTGACTGCATCTTGTATCAGTAGTTCTTTGTGGTCAGGCGTATCTGCACTATGTTCTCAAGAGGGAGGTGGAACTGTTCAGAGGTTAACAGTATAAATTTCCTGGTTGGACAAAGCTGGGTTTGGGTCTCGCCACCACCTATTTACGGTGTCTTGAGAATGCCTCTCTGTGTCTTGAGAAATATCTCTATACTTTTGAATACTTATATTTCTTTATTCATCATAGGGAGTGATATTTGCACCTCTTTAAAATGCCTGGTAGAAAGTTTAAATGAGAGAGAATGTATTTAAATTCTGACACATGACAGAGACGAGGAGGCCCAGGATATGGCAGAACCAATTTACATAAGTTATATAGGCCAGACATGAGACTCGTGATAGAAAGAGGGACTGAAATTCTGTCTGCCCAGTAGACCCAAGACCCACAGGAAGGTTCTACACAGTCAGGGAGCAGCCTGTCCTCCACACACCCACCGGACTTACTTTCTTGAGTGAATAAGCTAGAAAAATGAGAATCGGTTATCTCAATTCTAGGAAAAAGTTTAGAAGCAAAAACACAACATTTATCGCATTCTCCTTATTATCTTACCTGAGAACACCTATCGCCATGCAAATATTTCCAAAACCTGAAGATTATATGATACTTTTTAGGATAAATCCGGTAATTCCAAACAAAAGACATAATGACTGTAAAATCTTAGAGTCTCATGATAAATACAATTAGCTCAAGATAAATACTATCTTAAGGTATGCGTTATAAATAAAAATAGGATAATGTGTGAAATACACCACCAGAGAACTAAAAAATAATTCTTGGAAGTAAAAAAAAAAGATGAAAACTTTTAACAGAAGAATTTTAATCTGTAGTTGTAAACATTTGCCAAAAATATAATGAAAATAAAAAAGAGAGATATTGGTACAGGGAAGATAGTTAAATGATAAAATATGAAGTGGGAAGTTTTAGATCTAACTATCTGGAACTCCATGAAGAGGGAAAACATGAAAATAAATGGAATATTATCAAAGAAAGAAATACATTTTAGATTTGGAAACACAAATCTACAGATTAGAAGGACAACAAAGTGACCAGAACAAGGGGTTGAAGAGGGCAGACTCACTCTGCTGTGCGCAGCTACAACACTTCACACTGTCAAGTGTGAGATCCAAGACCAAACGTTCCCAAGAAGAAAACGTTATATGCAAATTTATCAGATTTTATTAAGTGTATGAAGAAAAACACTGCACTCTAGAAGACGGGGAACAATACCTTTAATTTTCTAGGGGAAAATATATATATTTTTTTCTGACATTTTATAGCCACTCAAGATATCAATAAGGGTCAGAAAAAATGTGGAAGGCACCTGTAGTCCCAGCTACCCAGGAGGCTGAGGCAAGAGAATCGCTTGAGTCCAAGAGTCTGGGGTTGCTGTGAGCTGTGATGCCACGGCATTCAACTGAGGGCAACAAAGTAAGACTCTGTCTGGAAAAAAAAAAAAAAAGAAGGGAAAGAAAAAAGTCAGAGAAAAAAGAGACATTTTTGATATGTCAAAGTCTCAAAACTAAACTGTTTACCTTCCTTTTAATATTTATCACAAAGCTACAGATGCTACGAACCAAAGCGAGAGATTAAGGCACCAAAGGGTTTAACAGAGAAGACAGGAAGAAGTGTTTCCCTGCACGGCATGTCCAGGAAAGTTCCAGAACGAAAGCCTCCAGAAAAATGTCTGTAAGAGAAAATAGAATGTATGGGTTCTATGCAGTATTGGGAAATATATAAATTCAAATTGACATAGGGTTTTTATAGGTTCTTTTCCTTTGAGATACTTTCAAAATGCATATGTAATTAAATTTAAGCAAATGAGGAAATACAAAGCATTTGTTAACTTTAAGAGCATTCTTTTTAGTAAAGTATCTCAAGAATGGGACAAAAAATTATCCAATGCAAGGGTGTATTTCAAAATAACTATGAGTAAATTAAAGTCTTACCACATAAAACAAGCAAGTGAGGCGATGGCTATGTTAATAAGTTTGATTTAAGCATTCCACATTGTATATTAAATCATCACATTGTACCCCATAAATGTATACAATTATGAATTTAATTAAAAATTAATTTTCAAAGTGTCCAATGTGCTTAATCTTAATAGGAAACCAATATGTAAACACTTCCACACCCATGTGAATGATAAAACACAAAATAGTCTAGCAAAGGGGAGGGGTAAGGAGGGGGAGGGGGAGAGGAGGTCCTTTGGAGGGAGGAGGGAGGGCCTTTGGTGGGGTCTCAGGTAATGTGCACAAGGGGAGGGTGCTCGGCACACCCCCTGGGGGAGGGGCTCTCCTGAAACTTGAACTTTACCTTGGAAGTGAGAACAATGTCACCTAAAAATTTGTTCCCTCATATTAATTTGAAATTAAAAAAAAGAGTAAAACAAGATTTGTACAAAGAATCAATACACATTATAATGTTTGAATCCAGCAGGAAACAATATTTAAATCATCATAAAATGTATGAGCTGATTAGTAATTTGACTAAGATATTAAAATACTTTAAAAATTTTGGGGAGGTAAATGATAAGCAGGTGAACAGGAGGAGAGACGGGGGTTAAACATCATTAATCCACCACAACAGAACAGCAGGAAATTCCTGAAAGATATAATGTGAGAATCCCCATATGAGAGCTCCTTTTTTAGGTTTAAATACTAAAGAAACAACTAGATCAGATGATAGTGCTTGCTTCTAAGAAACAAGCAAAGTGCGGAACAGCATGTGTGGGGTTTGTTCATGTAATTTGTCTAAAAGGACAGGGATAAATGTAATTGTTTCTCATAAAAATTGCATACACTGGACACTGGATGAATGGATACATGGGGTCAGAGATGAAGGACATTTTTCCCCATTTATGTTGTATTTATAAATTTGCTACTATGTGAAAGGTAATTTAGAGAGGAATGGAGTTGTTTTCAATTCAATAATTTGTACCTAATGGTTCTTTTTGCCTTTCACATTTATATATAGATATAATGGAAAAAATGGAATCTCCTTTTATCTTTCTCAATAGATACTTTGGTGGAGAGCTTACCTGATAAATAGAAGGCATTTAAAACCAGTAAAATTTCCAGGACAGAATTTTTAATTAGTATCATTTAAGATACGCCCAAAACATGAACATGCTTAATTTAGGAAATTAATGATAGGTGAAAGACATATCCCAATATTGTTTAATACATGTAAAGTTTTATAACATCAAGGTGTCAAGTTCAAAATAAAATTATCTGTCTTAACATATAAATGCAAGATTGTAAATTAATGTTTTTGGTGAGAGTTCATTACAAGTCATTAACTCCAGTGACTGGAATTTATTTTTTTCATGTAAATGATATGCTTCATATGAGGTATTCATAAATTAGTATCTTCATATGAGGTATTCTGTACAAATTCATTGTATTTAAGCATCATTTAATAAATTCAAATAAAACATATTAGAAGTCTTTTATAAAATGTCTCATAGAATAGTCACTCTTTTAAAACTTTAGATAGTTGTAAATTATGTATTTAGTTTTCATAGTTCTTATTTTAGTTTCCAAGGCGTTGATATTTGGTCTTAGGCAGTAAGTTATGTTCTGTGAAGTCATTATTTAAATACTATCTAAATAATTACCTAAAGCTCACAAAAGTTACTTTAACATACCAAACTCTTTGGTTGATCATTGCTCAGACTAGTTTTTTGACCATGCATATAAAATAAAATTAAAGAGAAAGCAGGTTACAGAGGAAAGGAAGAACGAAGAAGAGAAAGAATGTATATGAATAAAAGAACAAACCTGAGGTTGGGAACGGGTGACAACACAATAAACAACATTCAAAACCCAGGCCAGTAAGAATCAGGAAAAATCATCCAAATAATCATCATGTAAATTAGAAAAATAAAATTATAGCTACCATTTTTTAGCATTTTTTTATTCCAAATACTCCCGATTCTTTTACGTTTACATCATCTAATTTAAATCCTTAACACCTTTGTATAAAAGATTATTAATTTTGATATTTCTGTGTTGTACGCAGAGAAATAACTTCACACGCACACATGCGTGAAGACCTGGAGATGAGAAATAATTTCCCCCCTGAACCCTTAACTAGTAGACCTAGTGTTTAAAAGTGAGTTTGTTCAACCTCTAACTCCTTTATATGAACCTCTTTGGCCTGTGATCATCCTGTTTTCCACTGTGTGAGGCTTTCAGTTTTGAAATGAAAAATAGATTTTGAATCGTCCCCTAGTAAATGAATGGTCAACATGATTACTATTTACAAAGTGGGAATTTTGACATGTACAGTGCACACAGTGTGTCTTTCACTGGTTCCTGACATCTAGAGTGCACACAGTGTGTCTTTCACTGGTTCCTTAGCTCCTCTTTTGTTTTAATCTCACAGACTCAGCAACAACTGATAAGGGCTCATTACACCTATCTCAGATTTTCCACCATAAAATGGCGTTAATTCATTTGACTAAAAATTACTGAAGCAGGCACTGTGTTAAAAACTATATCTTATTTATGCTTTTAATAAAGGTGTGCTTAATTGTCAAAGTTTCCTAAGTGAAACAACTTCTCGGCAGAGCACGGGTATAATCTGTGAGGATTCGTGTTGTAATGGAAGGAGGGCTCGTTGGGAACCGGGAGAGCTCTATTATTTGCTCATGTACTATCTACCTGTGTTGTAGTCAGCGTTCAAAGACAGTTGAAATCTCTCTATTTAAGGGAAAAGATCATTCCTGACTTTAAAAAAGCACAAATTTAAAAAGGCAGATGTCTTAGAAGGAGGGAAGAAGCAGAATTATTTGGGTGCTGAACCATGAATCTGCCACTAAAGTTAGTTGAGAAAATGTATGAGCGGAGACTCACTGAATGTTCTCCTGTGCCAAGGGGACCACAATGCCTATGGTTTTCTACATAGCTAAAATTATGGTATAAAATATCCTACCTTGTACTTCTAAACCATAGGAGTTCTCTCTTGACAACTATCCAGAACGCAGCAGTTTTTCTCTGACTTGAAGGCATATTCTAGGTGTTTTTTATATTTCCATTTCCTTCTATCTTAAACTTAGTTATTGGTTCTATTTTGCAGGTTAGTAAACTGAGGCTCGGAGCCTTAGGAGCTTCCTCACTGTTACAGTTAGTTTGGGAGCTGTATTCTTTAACCACAATGGACTTCAAAATATTGTGTTAGATTTGCAGAAGTTTCAGAGTGGCGGGAAAAAAACATTTTCTAAGCAAGGATCAGTATGTGTAGTATTGATTTTGGTTTTTGATTTTTGCTAAAGAAATCAGTACTATTTTCATGTAATTAGAATTCAGTCTGAGACTTGGGCAAAAGTTTATTTATTTATTTTTTTTGTAGAGACAGAGTCTCACTTTACCACCCTTGGTAGAGTGCCATGCCGTCACTGGACTCACAGCAACCTCCAGCTCTTGGGCTTCCGCGATTCTCCTGCCTCAGCCTCCCGAGCAGTTGGGACTACAGGCGCCCGCCACAACTCCTGGCTATTTTTTTTTTTTTTTTTTTTTTGGTTGCAGTTTGGCCGGGGCTGGGTTTGAACCCGCCACCCTCAGTATATGGGGCCAGCGCCCTACTCACTGAGCCAGAGGCGCCACCCAAGCAACAAAATTACCATGTCATAACATAAACTGTCAGTCGTTTGGTGGAATCTAAATTCTTAGTTCATGATTCTCAAACTCTGTTAATTTGCAGATCCTATCCCTACCGGCCCCCCAAATTAAATACGTTAGAATTTTCGGGAATTCATTCCCACACACACCGCTCATTGGCTTCCTATGGATTTTGATTTGAACAATGACATTTGTGTACATGGGAAGCACATGCAGGTGCCTTTCTTTAATATTTCAAATTGTCAAATTAATTGCAAGATGGAGATCCAGGAAAAGATGAATTTATCAGGTAGGTAAAAGAGCATGGAGTTTATGGAAGAAGCAGAAAATGAAAGGACCCCTGACAGTGATTCTCAAGGGGAGAGAGAGGCTGAGAACTTGAGCTGGCATTACTGGGGACAGGGTCTCCAGCATCTCTTAATCCTTTCTAGCTTCAATATCTGTTTGAAAAATCCCTGGTCTGTGATTGGAACAAGTCCTGCTCCCTGCTGCAAGTTATTACCTGCAGTAACTCATCTGCCTTTAGCAAAAAGCCGTTGACCATGTATTCCTGTCTTGTTGATGGTGAAGTATGAATAAGTCAGGTGGTGTGATCAGCATCAGTGTCACAATTGTGACCTTACGTGTATGCTTTAATCATCCTCTGGAGTCCCCTTGTCTGCAGAATGAAGGTGATAATTTTAACCTAACAAGATACTGCGAGGAACCCATGAGACAAGTGTGTGAAACAACTAGCCCAGCACTTAGAAAAAAGCATGGATTTTGAATCTGAGTCACATCTTAGTATTTTTGAAGTTGGATTAGCTTCTATGCAATGTGTACATTTGTCACATTTCGCCCCCCAGGAAATGTGGTATATGACACATTTATGCAGTCGAAGTCCAGTGGCAATTAGAATGGTGATATGGTGGGAATTACTAAATAAACAGTGATAATGAACTAGGTTTGACTAATGCTCCTTTTACCACTATTATTAAAAAAAAAAAAAAAAAAAATTCTTAAAAAGAACTTTACCTCACATACAAGCACAAGAAGGATTCCAAGCAATTGTCACTGAAAATTGTTTCACCCAATTTGTTTATTCTAGGAACATACTCTTCTGTCCTATGCAAACTTGGAGATTTTCTTAAAGTTTATTTAAGGCTGCTATTGCTGTTTTAGTTACTGAGGCTCAGTGAATGGGTAGATTTCTAGCTATACATCCATATAAGTAGATGTAGCTTGGCATAGCCATAAATAGATGCTAAGTTGAGAAGATTATTTTTAAATATGTCAGCTGCACAGTTCTTCTGCAAGGTTTATGAGAATTTTTTTACTTGTAATTGATAGTTTGGCTTCAGATCCCATTTTTATTTGATTATGATTGAGACTACAGAGAAAAAAAAAAATCAGTTAAGAATCACATAGTGCGAGTGTCTTTGGCAGAAAGTGTAGTATTTTAATCCTCAAATAGCCAGAATTAAAGTAATTTCTAGACTGCTTCAAACTGGGCCAGATTGGCACACTACAAAATCCAGTTAGCTTTAATTTCTCAAGAAAATCGACATTTTAAGTGGGAAAAGTTTCTGTCTCTTGGCTACATTATATATTTGCATCAAAATGTAAGGGCCAATAGATCACTTTACTGAATCTATTTTTTTATACAATACCAATATTTGAAAATACATACTATTATATTTTGTCTGTAATAAATTCAGGTATCTCAAAGAACCCCCGAATAGATATTGGCCAAAGAGAGGTACCAGAAAACGGCCATTGATTGTAACCCATTCTCTCTGGAGTCTAATTTAAAGGGGATATATGAGGAGCTGTTAACTTATTTTTGAAGTTTTCCTATTGAAAGTCATCAAATGAATGATTTTAATTAATACATATCATCTATAAATCTCAATATGTCTTCATTCATCTCTCTTTTATGTAAATAATTACAGCAAATGTGCTGAGTGGTAAGTTCACATGTCCATAAGATTTCAATTTGATTCATTTGTTTATTTAGAGAGTTGAGTAACATTTACTGCAAAAGAACAAAGTATTAATATCTGTTCTTATAGCCAAAGATAAAAGGAATCAAGATGATACATGTCTTGTCCTTAATTGCTCCCCCAAATAATGGAGGTTTTAGAGTATTGTGGTTTAAACAGTTTTTCAAAAAACATGCATCTTTACCAAATCTTGGTACAAATTTGACATTTTTCCCACTGGGAAATGTATATATTTACTACATATATATACTATGTTTGTTTTATTTGTGTAGATATTTATGTTTTATTCATATAGATATTTTGTTATTTTTGACTTTATGCTTTGTTTTGCAAAATTTTGTTTAAGATATTTTTACCATGTTTTTATTTATTTGTGCAACTTTTAAAAATGTTCACATTAGTGGAATTTATCATGAAATCATAGAAAAAAGCATAACATTCCTTTGCAATATTTGTGAATAAGCTATATAGTATAGCAGAAATGGGTTTCATATATTTTCCTTTGCCACTATCCATTTGCTGATTTGTTGCTGCACTTGACTTTGAAAAAATTACGTTATGAAAAGCTGGACTCTGTTCATGTGAGTTGAAAGATGAGCGCTTCTTTTTACTTTGATTTTGACTTTGAATGCAGAGGACCATGGCTTTAGAATCTGATTCAGTCCATATAGATAATCAGAATAAGGTACATTGTGAGTCACCTTGTTACATTCCTAGGGCTGCTGTAACCAACTCCCATCAACTAAGTGGGTGGAACAGTAGAAATTTATTGTCCTGTGGTTCCGACAAGTCCGAGATCAAGTTGTCAGAAGAGTTGGTTCCTTCTGAGGTCGTGATGGAGGTGTCACTTCTTCTCTCCTAGTTTGTTGTCATTTTCTGAAAATGTATAGCTTTCCTTGGCTTGTAGAAGCGTCTCTCTAATCTCTGCCTTCATCATCTCTTGGGTTTTCCCTGTCATGCATCTGAGTCCAAATTTTTCCTTTTATAATGACACCGTATTGGATTGGGGCCCACCCTATTCCATATTAACTTGACCATTGAATTAGCAGAGTAAGTTCAAATTCTGAAATACTTCAACATACACATTTGGGGGGTGACACAATTCAACTCAATGAGAGTGAGTTCTTGGCTGACATTTATGTAAAGCTAAATGGATTTTCTAAATCACTGCAAGAACGCCTGAGAGGCCTGTATCCTTGCCACCTACTTTGTGACCGTTAGAAGTACTCTATAAGGCTCTGTAGCCTGAAGAAGTCAATTTCTATCTCTCATCCTTTCATCCTCCGCTCCAGGGCTGCTTTTGAGCCTTAGGTTAAGGCACCATTCCGAGACGCATCCACCTGCCCCCCTACCCCCTCAAAGGGAGCGCTCTGAGCAGGTTTGGTAAAGGTCCAAAGGGTTTTTATCTTTCCACTAGCACTCTGCCCTACCCTGAGGCAATATCATTACCCCGTATTTAGTTTTTATTTTCTAAAATTTAAGTAGAGCATTCTCAGAGTACGCAGTTGATCTTTTCCACTTTATCAAAATACCTTTCACTTTGGATGGTTCCTTTAGTTCAAGTCACTTACTAATTCCCCAGGAGACAAAGCAAAAACCACTTTAACTTCTCATAACAAATACTCAGAAAATCTATCATTCCAGACGTCCTATATTGAATTCCCCTTGGGGAAGTCAAGTGCTGGAAATTTTTAGATGATATTGAATTTGTGAACTGCATATGAAGAATATGACATTCCCTGATTTACGACCTTTCCCTCTTAACAAAGCACCGAATCTCTCCTTTCCTCCCCTCTCCTCTCTTTTCCTCTTCTTTCTCATCTCTTCTCTGTTTTATTGTGGACATTCTCATATGAAGATTTGACCGTGTTAACTCTTAAAGCATAATACGTGGGTAAGGGCCTTCAAGGGACTTTGGAACATACCACAACAGGTTACAATATAAGTTCAATTTCTTCTTTATTTTCACTTTCACACAGTTTTTTAAACTCCCTCTCAAATTCCTTCATTTTAAATAAAATAGTGACAGTGTTATTTTTAGGGGTAATAAGTCAGCTAACAGTACAGCAAAATACAATTAATATCTGTTTAGCTCCTTGCTGAAACTTTGATTTGCATAACTTGCTCAGTTCTACTTGCTCAGATGCTAGACTTAAATAATACCAGCACCAAAATGATGCAAGTTAAGACTTAGATATACAAATAGGGAGGTATTGTCTGGTTCCTTAGAGATAAAATATAGACCATCTTTATGAGATGTTGCTTTGATGATGTCTTTAATTTTCAAAAGGGAATGAAAACAAATAAATAAAACCAAGTTAACAGGAAGGGCCTGGAATGTTGTCAAAGGTGCCATAACTCACTGACTTATGCATAGTGAGAATCTGCAGGCTTTTTCTAGAAGAAAAGGGTATTTATTTTTTAGGTACTACTGTCCCATTCTCAGATTCACAGGGAGAATTTGAAAATCCTCCAAACAAACCTCTTATAAAAAAAATAATCTGTAATGACTCTTAGATGTCTGATTTTGTTAAATTAAGTCTTTCAATCTTAACGTTTTTAAACTTAATTTTTGTTAAATCATGACTGTATACCTTTGTGGGGTATTTTTAGAGTTTCAATTTAGGCTCCCAGACCAACCTCTGGAAATTCTGTTTTGGCAAAGATCTATAGCACCAAGGTAGATTTCTTTTAACTATCAACCTATGACCAAAGTAATTTTTAATTTTATTTCTCAGAAAGCAACTGCAAAAACTCAATGCCAGTGTGATTCTTTAGTTCCTAAGATTCTAAAACAACCAAAAATTGGTCAAAGATTATGGATTATGTCTTATCAATTATTAAAAATCATAATCATAAAATGTAAGCAGGAAGGTCTCAATAAAGGGAAGGTGAAAAAAGGAGAAGGCGAGGGGGCTGGAGGAGGAAGAACAGGAGAGAAAAACAAGAGGCAGAAGGAGGAGGTTGGGTGCGCCGGCCGGGCTGAGGACCAGGCTCCTAGCAGCAGTAGGTGCCTATTCCAGCCTGGCTGGGCCTCCAGGCAGGGTGACCTCTCTCTCTGGAGTTCGTCACAGGGAGTACAGAAAAATCTGCTCCAAGGGGGAGCTGTGCTGTCAGCTTGTCTCTCCAGGCTGTGACAGGGCAGAGTCCCCAGCTTCCCTGCAGATGTCCGTGTCCTGTGCTGTTCGCCCTTCTCCTCCTTTCCAGCCTGTCCTCCTGCTTCTCCTCATCACCATCACCCTCCCAGTGACCTCTGTTTGGAGACTTGTGTCTGCTGCACTTTGGTGACATTTTCATTAGGTAATGCAGTTATGTCACGTGACCCGAGAGCCACGTTTCTCCCAACCTCTGCCTCTGACCTCTCTACACTTTGAGCAGATTCTTCCCGTGGGTGGAAATTTCTAGTCCATTTCTTGGGCAAAGGGTCTGTGGTCTTTGGAGGTGGGGTTTCCTGGACAGGAGGTCTAAAACGGTAGAGATAGGGTGCCTTTGGCATTGCCTCTGGGCTTTTCCCTTAAAATATCTTTCATATGTAGAGAAAAAAGTCTGCTTTTGTTTTATTTGAATAGCCACCTTAGAATTGTCATTCCTTATCATTTTTTGTTTTTCCTATTAAGTTCTAAAAACAATTGAAAAGAGCTTTGCCATGCGTGTCTAAGGCATCTTATACTGTTCAAAACATATCTTTCTATAGCTAGTATTTCTGGGTTTGTTTAACACTCATCTATTTTAATAGAAAGGGCATATAATTTAAATTTGCTAATGCTAAGCCTGTCAGTAGCTGGAGTAGCATCCTAGCTGGCGTCTCTGTACAGGGTTTTGAACTCTTGTTAATGTCAGGTGTGGGTGTGGTTTGGGCCTGGAGACTGGAGTCAGCTGCCTGCACTTTCACGCATGGGGCCACACCCACCATCTCTATAGTCTTGGGGAAGTTCATGTACTACAGCAAGTGTCAGTTTTCATAGCGACAAAATGCACCTGATAACAGCAGCTGTGTCATCAGACTGAAATGAAAGTGACGGGAGAACATGGTCAAAGACAATCAGGAGAGCTCCTCCGCACATCCAGCCATTATCACGAATAGGAATAGTGATATTCATAGTGATTATATTCCAATATTATACTTTATTTTTTAAATGTAAAAAATTCTATACCAATGTTCTTTAGAAAAAAATTAGTTGTTATTTTTTAAATTATGTGTGTGTGTATGCATGCATATATGTGTATTTTTGTTGTTGTTTGATTGCTTGCTTAATATTTATTTTGGAAATTTCAGGGGTCCGTGGACCTATCTGCCACACCCTCCATGTGGCCATTGTACTTGACATATGGCCAGTATAATCGACCGTATGCCAAATTTCTGGTTTTATTTAATTTTAATTCATCTTTATTATTTTTTATTAAATCATAACTTTGTACATTGATGCATTTATGGGGTTCAGGGTACTGCTTTGATATACATTGTAAAATGCTTACATTGAACTAAGTAGCATATCCATCACAATTATACTCATTTCTTAATAGTTTTGAAATGTACCACTGCATCATGCGCATTTAGGTGAGGTCCCCCCCAGATACCTGACTCTGTCCCCTGTCCCCTTTCCCTCCCCTCCTTCTCCTCTCTCCTTCGACTATCTGGATATTCTTCTTAGTAAAGTATCTTAAGATTGGGGAAAAAAAAGTATCCAATGTACTCAATACTACTATGAAATTAAAATATAATCACTTACACATTCATATGAATGGCAAAAAAAGATGAATTTTAATTCATCTTAATGTAAATAGCCTAGGGTTTTCAGATTTAGCAAGTAAAATGACAGAATCTCTGGTTCTATGTTGACTTCAAACAATAAAGCTATTTTTTAGTGTCAGTATGGACAAGATTGTGCAGGCACGGGGATGGCGGGTGTTTCGTCTGGTAAACTGAAGGAGCTGCGTGTCACACGTGCTGGGGGTGTTGGGCAGCGTTGATCTCAGGAATTCAACAACAGTAAATGAGACACACACTCACATACTGTTAATTCCCCCACCTCATGAGCCATTTTCTAAAACAAAAATACACAGTTGCTTGATTATATGTAGTATCATGGGCAGATTCAGAGACTTAAATCCTGGTAAATTAAACTTTATATTTTTATTTATTGTCAAAAAGGATGTAAAATAAATGAAGCAGTGTTTCATTTCAGGACCTTACACGCTTTCTTTGAGCCAAGTGGACCAATGCCTGGGTGTTAAATGGTGGAGGAGGGATGTGGGACACAGGGTGGTGGGGAGAGCAGGACTGTGAGGTAGGAACAGAAGGGCTGGTGTGGGAGGCTGTGTCCTGAAGAAACTTTGTTTGTTCGTCTGTCTTTCACTAGGAGAGAAGATGAGCCGTGCCCTCTGGGAACCGTAGTAGGTGGTGTGTTACCAGGCTTGAGGGAGTCCTGGGGAGTGAACCTCTGCTCCGCGCTGGGGAGGGGGAAGTGGTGCGCAGAGGCCACAGGAGGGCCCAAGGCCTTAAGGGGCTTCAGGGTTGCTGAAGCCAGTGAGTCAGAGAAGGCATAGAGGTTGCTTTAGTCAGTGACTTTGCACCAAATTATAGGTATCTGCCGACATCTGTACTTACTGACAAGTATTGAATTTCTGGAAATCCCTCACTGTGGGTACTAGGTTGTTAACTAGAGACTGAACTGGAATGATATGTTTTCTCTAATCTTTTTTTTTTTTTTTTTCTGAGACAGAGGCTTACTTTCTTGCTTCTAGTAGAGTGCTGTGGCATCACAGCTCACAGCAACCTCAAACTCCGGGACTCAAGTGATTCTCTTGCCTCAGCCTCCCAAGTACCTGGTGCTGCAGGTGCCCGCCACAACACCCGTGTATTTTTTTTTCGACCGTTGGGGTGTTGAGCTTCCTCAGGCTGGTCTCAAACTCCTGAGCTTATCGGCTCCACCCGCCTCAGCCTCCCAGAGTGCTAGGATTACAGGTGTGAACCACCGCACCCAGGGGTTTTTCAAATCTTGCCAATTAAATGGCTGCACCAGCCTGAGAGTCTAGGGACAGCATTCTGTTTGGACACCGTGGCTTAAAGTTGAGTGTGGGATGGAAGGGAAACCAACTGGGCAGAGAATACTCTTCCTGCCCAACTCCCTCCCTGGAGTCCTCCTGGATACACTGTGCTGCCACCTGGGACTCATCCTTTCCTGAGCAAATGCTGCTTATCTGGAATTGCAGAGGGCTAGCCTCTTGGTGTTACAGCAAGTAACACCAAGCATTAGGATGGGATTCCTCCGATTTCAAGTCCCTAGGGCATCAATACATAGACACCAGATGCCAAAGCCTGGCCCACACTTCGTCCCTTTGCACATTTACATAAGGAGTGAGGTGACGGAGCCCCCAGAGACCCAGGCCCCTGGAGTCATCAAGAACAAGATAGAAAATTCTGAAATAAGCAAGGTTCCCCCCACACCCTGTGTAAAGTGACTCTGTGAGCTGGGTGTGAATACTTCTTGCAGGTGGGGAGGGGGTGGATCCTGCTTTCGGCCTGCGGAAGGCCCTGCCCTGGCACTTGGCTTGTCTGGGAGGTGTGTGCTGCCCTTGGGAGCCTCTGAGATCTGGCGGCTCACCTTTGCCTGGGAAACCGAGGAGGGCTGTGGCCTGGATCCCTGTGGCAGCCCAGGTGGGGAGCAAATGGCTGAAAGGATGCTTTGGGGGTGGCACAAGAGTTGCCCTGCTGCCATAGTTTTAGAGCAAGGTCACGTGAATACTTTTCCTAAAAGAGATGTGGGCCATGCAGGCAAGAGCCAGGGTTGGGTGAACCTGTCACTCAGGAGTCCAGGAGACCTCCGCAGGGTCTGTGTCACTGGGAGTCCAGGGAGTAAGGAAGGACTCACGTGTGACCACCAGGACCGAAATGCGCCTGTGTAGGGCAAGCGAATCCCGGAAGAGAAAGCCCAGCACGGAACCCCTGAAGAGGCCTCTTCGTGGACTCAGAGTTATTTTCCGTTATGTGGAGGCCTCTCTGGGGACCCCAGCATTCAGACTTCGCCAGCTATGAGAGCACAAAACCTTGCCTACACCTGGAACAAGGAGGAGAGAGGGTAGGAGCTGCATTCTCCTTCCCCGTCACAGGGTCCTAGACAGAAGCAGAGGAAGAAGCAAAGTCCTAATGCTAAGTTGAATTTGGAATTCAGAATAGTACGTTAAACTGTAGATTCGAATCACAGATTGTTTGGCAACGTAAAATGACCTTATGCCTATCTCTTGAATACATCTGAACAGAATGGCATGGGGTTTACCCAGTAAACCCTGGTAAACTCTGCCAGAGGGTTTACCCAGCGTCAGGGAAAGATTACTCAACCAAACATATTATAAAGGAATGTTGGGAAGACAAAATAAAATTGTACTTTCTTATGCCACCAGTTGGTTATCATTTAAAATATTTGAATAGAGAAATTGCCCTTGTACCTGGCTAATTTATGAAAATACAAAAAGAATACAAGGAGAACGTTATTAAGAGTTGTTCACAGTTATGGCGTACCTGTGATGTTTTGATACATGCTTACAGTTGTAAGATCAAATCAGGGTTACCAGATATCTGTCATCTCAAAAAAAATAAAACGTTTGAACAAGAAAATCATATTTGCTGTTAAAATTATCCCTAAATATAATTTAATTTTAAAGTGATACTTCAGAAGAAAATAGGATTTTTAATCAGTTGGTGGCCATCCTTTCGTACGAGGCCTTTGGGAAGTTCCTGGACTTGGGTCAGGGTGACCTTCAGAGTGAATCTCAGAGTTTCTTACTCATGGCCTCATGCAGAACGTATTCAGCGGGGCTCTCTCTGCAGAATGGACAAGACAAACTTGACCTGACCCTCACACAGACTGTAGTTCAGTGTATGTAGCAAATGAATAAATGAATGTTCTTTCCTCAACAAAAGTGTTGAGAAAGAGAATACTGAGAAATCTGAAAGAGCCTGAGGGTGCAGCCTCATTTTGACTGGGAAGTGCTTGGACTTCATTAAGAATGGAGAATTTGAGCCGAAGACTGGCGGGGTACAGCAGATAGGCCACATATCAGAGCTCAGTGCTGGCGGGAGGAACAGCATGCAGGGCTGGGGTGGGGGAGGAGCGGTGCCGGTTTAATGAACTGGAAGAGGCTGCAGATTAACCTGCAGGGACTGTGGGTCCTGGGACCCGAAACTGGCCAGTGACATAGGCAGATCCCACCTGAAAGGTGAGTCACCATCATACTTGCTAGCTGTTATTTGGCCCTCGAGAAATGCATGAGTCATCTTCCCTTTTATTTTCAAAATTGGGGTAATAATACTTTGCCTCCCTCACAGAATCTTTAGAGGATTAGAGGCCTCAGTGCCTGCTTAACTTGGCAGAAGCCAGCCAGGGGCTCATTAGATGTCAGTTGAATCCAAGTCTACATGGAGTTTCACAAGTTTGGGATGAATGTTTGTAAGCCCTACATCATACCCTGAAATTGTATTTCTCTATACATTTCCAATACATTACAGTAAAACTTCCACAATGGACCACCTCTCTACATTGACCACCTCCTTAAGTTGACCTAATTTTCATGAACTGGACATGCACCACATGTGCTCCATAGAAGTTCCTTACATTGACCACCTCCATTTTATGACTGGTTTGTCAACATCCCTTGGGAGGTCAACTTAAAGAGATTATTCATGTCTGGTAGTGAAATAAATGGTGAGGAGGTCATGTGGATACCCTGTGGTTATAGAATTTCCAAAGGAGTCCAGTGTACACTTGCTCCTGGGATGGATAATGAGAACAGCCAACTGATGTGGTGGTTAGTGGAGAAGAGAAATGAGTGCCCGGGGCCATACTGTTGTTTAGACCCCACCACTTTGCTGTGTCTCTCTGGTAACTTGAGGCTTCCAGATGAGCAAAGTGCCTGGGCAGGGGCTTTGCAGCCCTCACCGCGCGGCCTGCACACGCACATGTGCACACATAAGCTGCATCAGGAGAGAGGACTTGGGCCCTCAGGATCCCAGACAGTGGTTGTTCCTGTGCATTGGGAAAGGCTGATGTTTCCTCAGGACCAACTGCACAGCCTGTCACCATCACTGTCGGCCTTTGTACAGAGAGAACTTTCTTCTCTTGTAGGCAGAGGCTGGCTTGGCCACCCTGGCTCCCTGGAAATGCTGCTGGTCTTGAGTGAGAGGGGCTGCCGTGACCCTGGGCTTCAAGACTTTGGGAGTGGGTGTCTCTGGATGATCATCTGCCCTTTCCCCAAGGCCACCAAGGAGATGCCCTCAGATGTACTGTGCCGGGGATGTCCACGTAGGGAGTGTTTCCTCACTAAAAGAATAGACACAAAGACAGGGCTGTGGCAATTGCATTCTTGTTTCTCAGAACTAGAAATTCATTGAGTTGCTAGGTTGAAACATACCCCAGTGCAGAGCCCTGGGCCTTTGTTTAAGGAAGTCAGTTGTTAAACAATTAAACTGTGATGCCCTACGTGTCCAGCATCAGTGAGCTAGAAGAAGATCCATCTATGCCACTCAGAGCATTCAGTGTTAGGGAAGAGCAGGGAAGCCACCTAAAAGCAGGCCAGGCCAGAGGGCACCGTGGGCCCCGTCAGTGGGGATGGGGGTCCGCACTGAGCCAGGGACACACTCACACCAGGAGAGGCCTGGAGGAGGTTGTGAGGGTGATTCACGTGTTCTTCTGGGGTGCAGAGCCCCCTCCACTCCAAGGCGTCATTTGCTCCAAGGAGTTGCATTTCATAATTTCATAACTCTAACCTGCTTTCGCCTGTATCATAAGTCAACTGCACAGTGATCTGGCTCTGTGACTACCCCTCTCCCAGCCAGCCCCACCGTCTGACATTCTTTGTTGAGCAGTTACTGCGTGCTAAGTGATGGGTACGCCTGGCAGATGGATAAAGAGAGAAACACTCTGGGTGCAATCATAGGCACACGTACAGTTAAAGATGAGTGCCCTTTCCAAATAAAACTCCAGAAAACATTTTCTAAAAGAGGCTTACTTTCCTGCCATATGTTTATGGACATTTAAACTGATGAGGTTATGAAAAATTAAACAATAGACTCTAGATGCAATAAATTATCATATTTTAACATTTTTTTAAAGCTATGAGAAACTAAGGCTATCCCAGAATAGATACAACAGACACGGCTAGGGATAAAAGTCAGAAAGATGGAGTGTGAGTGAAAATCGCAGCTCGTACTCGTCAGGGAAGCTGCCCTTGAAGGCCTCTTATAGAAGGGGCACACACGGGTATAGAATACCAATCACTCAACAAACATCTCGTTAATAGGCTCGTGAGCACATCAGATGAAAGCAATGGTCAAAGCGGTTAGTGGCCTGCTGTGGGTCACAGTGACTTGGATTTTCCCTGAGGACAGCAAGGACACCGCTCTGTTATAGTGACCTTTTGATGGTCCCTACTCACATCTCAGGCTGCACACACATGTGTGGGTAATGACAATGTTTCACAAAACTGAAGCCCTGTAAACATTTATATGAGACAAATAGGCCATTCTAGAGTGTTTTGTGCAGTTGCAACCTTGAAATTCCTGCCCTCCCCACTGCGTCTCATACACCGTCCCTCCAGACACCTGCTAAGCTCTCAGTTCACCCTTCCCATTCACAGTGCCTTCTAGAGTTCTTTAGAAGCAAAGAGAAAGCTCTTCCAAGTGCAAGCTGAAAGTAAATGCTTCAAAGAAGGTCACTGACTTCACAAATACTCTAGCTTGGGGTTGTTTTTCATTTTGACCTACAAGAAAGGATGGACTTCGTGGTTTCTATAATTGTTTATGGCCTGATTATTAAGAAATCCAAAAATTAATAATTCAGCAAAAAATATAGGCCATTTCTGTGTATAGATATTTTTTCGTTCTATGCCAGAATAGAAACATGATATGTATTCTTTTTTTTTTTTTTCGAGGCAGAGTCTCACTCTGTGCCTGGGTAAAGTACTGTGGCGTCATAGCTCACAGCAAACTCAGACTCTTGGACTTAAGCAATCTTCTTGCCTCAGCCTCCTGAGTAGCTGTCCACCACCACACCCAGCTAGTTTTGCTATTTTTAGTAGAGATTGGGTCTCACTCTTGCTCAGACTGATCTTGAACTCCTGAGCTCAGGCCATCTACCTGCCTCAGACTCCCAGAGTGCTGGGATTATAGGTGTGAGCTACCATGCCTAGCCATGTATTTTTTAAAGTTACAAAATAGAAGAAACTCTCTACTTAAATATGCAAAACATTCTAGACAACCAGTTTAACCTTCCTGAGGCAGCTGAATCGCAGATCCCTACTATTTTGTTTGGTTGGCTTGTTGGTGTTTGTTTCCATTAGCTCACAGTTTACATTTTAATTCTTTATGATATAATTACAGATTACGGATATGTTGACAGAACAACATGATTTAATAAGCAGTAGGTGGGTAACATTATTAAAAGCTTTTAAAGCAACATTTTGATTATATTTTCATATTGTTTAGTCCCTAGCCTTTTTCCCTTGATAATTTGTTATTATATCTCTGCATATGCTTATAAAAATGATTTTAATGTCTGTGTAATATCCCATTATGTGAATTAGCCATGGAGCATTTTGAATATTTAATTTAGTTTGGAGTTTTAAATATTATAAATAATACTGTAGTTAGCATAATTGATTATACATTTCTGTGCCCAACTCTAATTATTCCTATGACACAATTTTGGGAGGGAGAGAAGTTACAAAATAGAATGTTTAAACTTATTAAGGCCTTTGATAAATATTACTGTATTTTCCTCAATTATGTTTATACACATTTATGGTCTCTGAAGGCTACTTATTCTGTGTAGTAATATGTGACTCAGACCCAATATTAGAGGTAGTATCTTCTAAAAGCGCAAATCTCTGGGGGATTTTAGCAAGCTGATATTTTTTATCCTATGGGAACTTTTTTTCCCCATTCTTTTGGTATTTTGTTATTCTACTCCCTTTCTGTTTGTTTTCTTTATTGAGATTATTATTCACTTGATTTTGAAAGTCAAATAATTTTATTGGCTTATAACCAAAAGCAAACATAAACACTATTTTATAACAGTTTTTAAAAAGTTTGTGTGTGTGTGTGTGTGTGTGTATAAACATATATATATATATATTCATTTGAATGTGAGATACACAGATGTATATATATATTTCAAATATAAATCTTTTTCCCTTTATCATTTTTGAAGCCTATTATAGCTAGAATTGCATTTCTGAAATAAACTCATATGAGTTGCTTAATTTTAACAGGCTGTGAGAACAATGCTGCATCTCTCTGGCCAAGGCCCTGTGTTTCCTGGTGCCGAGGCTTAAAGACTAATTTATGTTTTTCAAATATCCCACATATTTGTATTGTCTCCAAGGCCTGAATGAAGCATGCCATGGAGTTTTTTCTTTCCACTCTTCCTCCACTCGAGTACCTAAGACACTCTAAAGATGCAATCTTACATAAGAATTCCTAAAATGTTGACAGCTCCATTTTCACCTTTAGCAACTGGATCCTGCTAAGTCTGTGGGGTTCTTTGCAGTGAATAAGGATGTTGAAGGAGGATAGACTGGGGATGGTTGCTATAAGGCTGGGAGCGGTCCTTTCATTGTCATATGCATTAGTTTAATTTAATAACACTTCTTCAAGCAAGTAAAGAAATAAATAATAATTACTACTCTGAGTGGGCCTGATGTTTTTCCAGAGATCTTGTTTCATTTGCTGAGAAGTTCCTGAGGACCTTGGCACACTTGGGAATGAAAAAGAAACAGCAGGGAGGGCGGTAACGTCACCGGCATGCATGTCCACCTGTGATGGGCAGTTTCCAATTAGACCCTCTAGAAATCCTGTAGCAAGTGGCTGCCCCGTGACACAGGGACGTTTTGCCTTCCTGTAATATCAGAGAGCCTTCGCTTAGGGTCGAGCAGAGTGTGGGGATGATGCATATGTTCCCATATATGAATGACATTCCTGGCCCTCCATGAATTATATATATTCATATATATATATATATATATAATTACTTATTTCCTCATATTAGTAACTGAAAAGGGCACAAGGATCAGAATTACCAGGAGATACCGCATGCGTTTTAGGGGCCAACAGCTTCAGCTCAGTAAGTCCTGTGTGATCTGATCAGATTGACTGGTGTACTCATCGGATTGAATCGAACCATTTTGTCATTAAACTTACAGCAACAAATATGCATTAGAGTACGTTCAGCACAAGTAACTGAGTCTTGAAAATCAAAGACAAGGCTGCATATATTATTGCGTATGCAATTGGATGTGTGAGAGGATGGTAGGCAGAACTTACACGTGATTTGTAAAGTCTGTTCACAGGAAGTGACCCCAACATTACCAATGGCACCAGGGAGGACTTTCCTAGGAAAAGCACCGTGCTGGACGCCGCAAGGTGCTTAGAGCTCAGCCAGCCTGCTGGCCGGGTCTGCCCGCCACCATTCTTTCCTCTGTGACGTTGGAAAACTGTATGGACATCCACATCTCAGTTTCTTCAATTCTTCTCTGGACTGCTGAGAGTATGGTTGTCTTTGCCAGAGAGACAAGGGTTCAAAAAATGTATAGTATGATTTTATTCAATACATAGTAGTTGTATGGCATGGAAAGTAAGAAGCACCTCCCTGGTGGAGGAAACAGCACATACGCAGGGGAGAACCAGGAGTGCCCCTCACTTTATCTTCTGTGGCTCCGAAGCTGATAGAGGGAAAGGGCGGGGAGGGAGAAGGCTGGGGACGAGAAGGGACATGGAGGGGCAAGGCCTGCAGGTGGAAATTTATAGGAAACTAATGTGCCAGTGATACATAAAGCCATGGAAGGAGGTTGATGATCCGAGGGTGTGGAAAGAATAATGCAATTTGGAAATATAAACGAGACTCCCATGAATACCGGCACTTTATCACTAGGCTGGTGATGAAGCCCAATCAGCCAGAGCAAGGGAGACGGGGAACCCAGGCAGAGGACCTCAGGAGCATCATCTTTTTTGGATACAGTAGACTTAGCCTGTCTAACGCCCACATGAAATTGAAGAAGCCGTTTAATGAGACAAAAATATTACTTAAGAAATTTTTGTATTATTTAGATGATGTTAGACAAGATTGCAATTAAACTCTTAATGTCCAAGTAATGACAATCGATATCTCTGATTTTCTCAGATCCGCAGACTGTAGAGTCATCAAGGGCATTTCCTAATGGATGTGGTGATTTCTTTTAAAAACATCTTCTAATGTGAACTTGATATCAAGTTATTTTAAATTCCAAACTATTTTTTTTCTTTTTATTACCTAGAAGGATTTAATAAGCATCAAAGACTATAAGTTGATGAAGATGATCTATTTTCATAAACTGCATAGTGAGTGAATATATTTTTATCAATAAAAAAAATTCTGATACCAGGCAGAAACCCACCTGAAATTCTTCTGAGAAGTATATTTGTGTATTTAAAAATACACATCTGGATAAAAGGTCTGACCCAGCCAGAGGCTGTGCTGGTTTCCAGAGGGTCCCCGTGGTGCCTGGCTTCCCCTCCGCAGTTGTCAGCCTCAGCTTTCAGATTCCAGGCAGGGATTTCAGGGAATTTCCTCTTTGTCTTCTCACTGGTCTCCGGGTTTTATAACTGATAGCGGATACGTGACTTTCTAGCTAAATAAGGCTACATGCTCAGAGCGGCCATGCAGTTGTCTGGAGCTTATAAATGAATCATTGGTTCAAGACAAAGACCTTTATCCTTAAAATGTTACAAACCCTTGACAGATTATATGAGTTAGAAAACTACTTGCATTTGGTTACTTTTTGAAGGGTGAAGGGAGGTGAAGATTCATATATAAAATGATTGCTAAAATTGCAACCTTGTTTTGCAGGGTAAGAGATTTATACTTAGTATCATGTTAAATTTGAAAATCTTCCCAGGCTTGGACAGAACGCTGTGGTCAACAGTTACTTTAGGTTCTCACTATGATTAGTGGTACAGTTTCAAATTCCTAGAGATTTCTGAAAAAGGAACAGAGAGGAAGAAGTTATAATGCCCCATGATAAAGATGCTCATGGCATTAACAGATACGTAAAGACTTTTCACCCCCTCACAGAAAAGCCATTAGAATTTCTCTAATCACATTCACACAGCAAGCTTCTGTGAGGTGATGCCGCCGTGCACATGCAGGTGCCGTGGGGTGTGGGGACCCAGACCTGACTCTGCCGCCCAAAGGTCTGTGCCCTGTCGTGGAAGAGACTGGAACCTCTTGACAGCCTGAAGGTGAATACACGGATGCTTGAGCAGAAAGATGAGCTCTTGCCCTCACATGTCAGCTTCCTTTCAGAAGGGAAATTTTAACCTGAAGGATGAAACATGAAATTGCGGTTTTGAAAGATGATAGGAGGACAGGCATATCCCTTCAGTCCCCATCCTGGGCCTCTGCTCCTCAGTACTCTCAGCCTGTGGCATCTGGTGCTGCAGTGAGCGGGCCTCTCCCCAGGCAGCCTCCCTGCTGTGTAACAAGCCCTGCCACAGCATCTTTGCCCACCTGCTTCTCAGCCAGGTAATAAGCAGTCCTCATAACTGAGCTCCAAGTTTCTGATATGGGATCTTACTTTTGCCGACCTGGGGAGGGGGTGAAGATTCAAGGTCAACTCTGACTCTGCAGAGGGTCTTTGCCTGACCTGGCTGTCACACAGCCACCTAATCTTTCCCCTGGTCTTCAAATTGGGAAAGACCTTGACTCTGCCATGTCTTTGACGGTCTTACCTGTATTTAAAGTAAAAAGTTTTTCAAAACCTATTTGGGCTTTGGTCTTATCTGCATGTGTTGCGATCCACATTGTAGACTGTTCCTGTTTTATGAGCATTTTCCCAGTCTAGAGTCTCAGCGTCTCGAGCACAAGCCCAGGCCCAGAACGTTTTCTGGCATGTTAAATGGGTCCAACAAGTGCCACTCAGAAGAAGAAAAAAGAAAAGAATGTCCCAATAGAAGTAAATTGAAAAGAAGAACTTGAAGCAGAGAGAAAACAGCTCACAGTTAGGAAGCGCAGTGTAGTCAAAGACCCGTGAGTGCCCCAGGGCGGCCTGACCAACAGGCTGTGCTCAGGATGGAGTGGGAAAGAGGCTGGGTGGTCGGGTTTGGTGACGACAGTTGATGGTGTGCCTGTGTTTCTGAGAATAGAATATTCTACAGTGCAGTTGTGGGGATGTGTCCCAACCCATTTTATTCCCAGGTTGAATTCACGTTGCAGGGCAGGGTGGTAGGATAGCAGAGGACACACAGGCAGGGATTTTCATTTGTTTTTTTGCTTTTGTTCTGTGAGCTACCTTCTGAGACTTGAAAGTGAAAACTAGTGATGGCTTCTTTTGCCTCCCATGTGTGGGTCACTAACAGAACGATAGATAAATATGGCGTGACGTTCAGCTGTCTCCCAACTTGTAGGATGCTCCCCCTTATGTGAGAAGAGCACTTGGGATGATTTTGTGCCATCTGCTACATCAGGTGAAGCAAGTCCAGGAGGCTGAGATGAGCAGAATCTCCCATGGTCCACACCCAACTCAGAGCGGGTCCTGGAGGCCAAGATGAGCAGAATCTCTCATGGTCCACACCCCACTCAGAGCGGGTCCAGGAGGCTGAGATGAGCAGAATCTCCCATGGTCCACACCCCACTCAGAGTGGGTCCAGGAGGCCAAGATGAGCAGAATCTCCCATGGTCCACACCCCACTCAGAGCAGGTCCAGGAGGCCGAGATGAGCAGAATCTCCCATGGTCCACACCCCACTCAGAGTGGGTCCAGGAGGCCTAGATGAACGGAATCTCCCATGGTCCACACCCCACTCAGAGTGGGTCCAGGAGGCTGAGATGAGCAGAATCTCCCATGGTCCACACCCCACTCAGAGCGGATCCAGGAGGCCGAGATGAGCAGAATCTCCCATGGTCCACACCCCACTTTCTCCTTAATTACTCTTATATGTTTACTTTTATCTTCTTGACATTCCATATTCCTTGCTTTATCTTTTTATTTCAGATTAATATGAGGGTACAAATGATTAGCGTACATTGTTTGCACCTGTTAGGTAAAGTCCAAGTTTAGTTGAGCCCTTCAGCCAGGAGGTGTGCCGTACATCCCTACATTGTACCTGTTAGGTGGAAGCTGACTGCACCCCTTTCCTTCTTGCCCCCACTTGAATTTAATTGTGGTATTTATTTATTTTTGGTTGTAAAGTATAGTGATGTTGAGCTCACAGAAGCCTTTCCCTAGCCTGGCAGAAGAACTCTAATTTTGTTTGTTTGTTTGTTTTTGATCTTGAGAGAGTAGGAGAAACATGATGTAGTCCAATCAGGCTTAATCACCAAACTTCTTGTGTTCCATAGCTGACACCCCCCTTCTTCTAGAAAAGAGTGACTGGAGTATTTTCCAGGACAAGCTCCAAGCTCCTACCAGAGGAGTAAAGTGAAACAGGCTATTCTGTTGTTATGTATTTTCTTTACTAATTTTGTTACAGCATTTTCCTTGAGGACTAAAATCCGTTAAACTGATTCATTAAACCCTCAACAGAGAAGGAGGTTAGGAAGACAGATGGGGAGAAGATAAGGAAACATCGTAATGGGTTGTTGAAGGCTCCAGGAGAGGTGATCGGAGCCCAGACTTGCAGCAGCACAGACACAGAGGCAGGATGGGCATTCCGGGTGCAGGTGCTAGGAGCACTTTCCTTTCCTATGTGGCTGTACACTTGCTGTTACCTCTATTGCATTATTATGGAATTGGTCATCTTGTTTTGGGGTAGCAAATATTATTTCCTCATGAAGGAAAGAAGAAGAATCAAGGAAGGAAAAGGGAGGAGCATCGAATAAGGGCAGAAGGGAGGCAAAGATGAGGCAGAGAGCACCGTCACACCTGCCGGGGCTCAGGAGGCCACTGTTGGTGCGTTAGTGGTGACCTAGGAGGACGTTTTCCCTTGGAGAGTTTAAAATCAACCCCTAGCTTGCCAGAGTTTGTTCCGGTGAGTTTGGGAAGGAGTGCACGTGTTGATAGAAAGCTGTTTGATGGTGCTAGTGATGGAATTGGAACAAGAGCAGGAATTGCTGAAGTTACAAGAACAAGAATAATGGGAAATAATCACATATTTTTAAAAAGGCACTAACATCCTATTCACTCAAGGGTTGTACCAAATATAAGCAGGTTCCCAGGGGCAGCCTTGGCTCTCCCTTGACGGTCTCCCTCCCTGGATATTAGGTTGCCTCTTCTACTGGGTGGCAGTGAGGATGAGCCGGGCTTCACTGCAGTGAGGATGAGCCAGGCTTTGCTGCAGTGAGGGTGAGTGGGCTTCGCTGCAGTGAGGATGAGCCGGGCTTCGCTGCAGTGAGGATGAGTGGGCTTCACTGCAGTGAGGGTGAGTGGGCTTCACTGCAGTGAGGGTGAGTGGGCTTCACTGCAGTGAGGGTGAGTGGGCTTCACTGCAGTGAGGATGAGCCGGCTTCGCTGCAGTGAGGATGAGCCGGGCTTCACTGCAGTGAGGGTGAGTGGGCTTTGCTGCAGTGAGGGTGAGCCAGGCTTCGCTGCAGTGAGGATGAGCTGGGCTTCGCTGCAGTGAGGATGAGCCGGGCTTCGCTGCAGTGAGGATGAGCCGGGCTTCGCTGCAGTGAGGATGAGCCGGGCTTCGCTGCAGTGAGGATGAGCAGGGCTTCGCTGCAGTGAGGATGAGCAGGGCTTCGCTGCAGTGAGGATGAGCAGGGCTTCGCTGCAGTGAGGATGAGCCGGCTTCGCTGCAGTGAGGATGAGCCGGCTTCGCTGCAGTGAGGGTGAGCCCGGCTTTGATGCAGTGAGGGTGAGCTGGGATTTGCAGCAGTGAGGGTGAGCCGGACTTTGCTGCAGTGAGGGTGAGCCCGGCTTTGCTGCAGTGAGGGTGAGCTGCCACCCATGTTAGGACTGTGCTCACCCACCCTGTCTTCCCCCTGTAGCATGTTCTGCTACACTGTGAGCACAAGGCCTGAACCAAAGCTCCCCTTTTCAGGGAATGCATGCAGCACCAACTTCTTATACACCAGGGGTGCACAAATACGGATGATGTATTATTAGAGTGAAAATATAATGACTATATTAATACATCTTCTTCTACTTTAGCAAACTCTTATACACGTATTAGGGAGAGCCTCATGACACCTCATGACATAACAAAGAAAAGTTCATCTGATACCAAAGGTGGGAAGAATTATGCGAAAGTCTGATTGTCATCAATAGGATTATATAGAGTTTAAAATTTTTATGTAGCAAACATATTTTTGAAAGTTAAAAAATAAATAAAATATTTGCCCCATATATGTAAACAAAGTCACTTTACTTGTGAAAAAAATTAAATATGGTAATACACAAGAACATACACTTCACAAAAATTACACTACTAATGGTAGGGGATTGCACGAATGATGGGTGCAAACAGCTCTGTAATCAGACGGCACGGTCAGGACGAGGCCATGGACAGGACAAGGCCACGGTCAGGATGACGCCACAGACAGGACGAGGCCACGGACAGGATGAGGGCACGGACAGGACCAGGCCACGGTCAAGGCAAGGCCACGGTCAGGATGAGGCCACGGTCAAGACGAGGCCACGAACAGGATGAAGCCACGAACAGGACGAGGCCACGGGCAGGATGAGGCCACAGATAGGACAAGGCCATGGGCAGGATGAGGGCACGGTCAGGGCAGGATGAGGCCACAGACAGGACAAGGCCACGGTCAGCACGAGGCCACGGTCAGGACGAGGCCACGGGCAGGATGAGGCCACAGACAGGACAAGGCCACAGGCAGGATGAGGCCACGGTCAGGACGAGGCCATGGACAGGATGAGACCATGGACAAGACCACAGTCAGGACGAGACCACACCGTCCCTCAGGAAGGTCTGCCTGACAGGGAGGCTATATTCTTTATGGTGATTCACAGATAGTTAAAGGATGCACAGACGTGTTCACTAGTGAATGGCTGCCCAGGTGGCAGCCTCCTGAACTCTTCAGGAAGTCAAAAGGAACAGCTCCTGCCACCTGCGTGCCGACTGCCAGCCACCCTGTCAGGGCCTCTGCCGGCTCTATCTGATTTTAGTTCTTAGAAACAAATAAGGTAGAAATTTTCAAGGAAGTTTTACCCCAGAATAAATAGATAAGGTGTTTTCTTTTATTTTTATTATGAAACTGTCTTGAAAGATAGAAGGTCAGAAAATTACAAGAAAAAATACACCTTTTCTGTCAATGGCAGTGAACACAGGATCAACATTTGGCCGTGGGTCCCCACAGACGTCAGACCTTCCTGAGGGGGAGTTGGCCTCATCCTGACCGTGGCCTCGTCCTGCCTGTGCTGATTACGGAGCTGTCTGCATACGCCATCCATGCAATCACTTGCCGTTAGTTGTGTAATTTTTGTGAAGTGTATGTTCTTGTGTATTACCATATTTAATTTTTTTCACAAGTAAAGTGATTTTGTTTATATATGTGGAGAAAATACGTTTCATTTATTTGTTAACTTTCAAAAATACATTTGCTACATAAAAGTTTTAATCCTCTGTATAATCCTATTGATAACGATCAGTCTTTTTCATAATTATTCCCACCTTTAATGTTAGATTCCAAAGGTCTTTCCAATACACCTTCTATAAACCTCTTTACATTTGTTTCCTTCTAAAAAACTTTTATATTACAAATTTCATGAGGCATCAGAATGTATTTGTGAGGTGTGGATCTGAATCTTTTTCTTTATTAAATGGTTGTCTAGTTGTTCCAGGCACCAAGGTTTGAAATCCCTTTTTTCTTTCTGCTTTCTAATATACTTTGATCATATGAAAACTTTCTCTGTGTAATTTATTTTGTTTCTACACCATCTCTATTCTTTCTCATGGATATTTTTGTTTGTTTATCTACCGGTGCTAATATGGCATGTTCACAAGATATATTACTACTCTAAGGCAATACCTCTCTCCTATTCCTCAAATTTGTTTTATGATTTTGAGCACTTCTTATTTATTGTTTTTAAAAGTAATCTTATAAAATTCAAGATAAGTTGGTTAGTTTTTATATTGAAATTGAATTAAATACAGATCCCATTGTTTTATTGTCAAAGAAGATGGAAATCTGAGAGATTGAGTCATGTATTAAAAGTGATGAAATTAATTGATTGATCTGGGAATTGATCCCAGGCATATTGTACATTTTCCTTAAAAATCCTGGAAAGGGCTCTGCCCCTGTGGCTCAAGCGGCTAAGGCACCAGCTACATACACCTGAGCTGGCGGGTTCGGATCCAGCCCGGGGCCCGCCAAACAACAATGACGGCTGCAACCAAACCAAAAGTCCTGGAAATGATGAAGAAGAGGCTAGAAAATATAATCAAGACCTGAAAATAACAAGGCCCCTCAATAACTTGGTTGAAACGTCACTCCCAGGTATAACTCTACCAGCAACGGACGTCACTCTTACACAAGTACTGGAGTCCTCTGTTAACAACAAATTTTATGAAACAGCTTCAGGGTTTTAGACTGTAAAGAACACCAAGCAGAGTGGGGCATCATGATTTAGAGGTGATTATGACAAATGATAAGTCATCTGGGGGTTATGACAGGATAGAGAGGGATCTGAAAACAAAAGCAGCCCAATTACAACCAGCCACTTCATATGTAGTGCCTTGCCTGTATCAGGAGCCGTGTGGAGCACTTTGCATATATATATAACAGTGTTGAAAGACGATATCCTTATCACAGTTTTTCATGAAAAAACACTCAAAGAGGTGGAGTTGTAGCCCATCTCTCTTGGAGCTTACATAAGTCCCTACCTCATGTGCCGTTTTCTTGAAAATGGAGAGATAAGTGAGAGACTATGGTCCCTCCCATGTACTTGTGGACATATGTGTATGTGTGCAAGTGTGTGAGTGCCTGAGCATGTGTGCGTGTGTGTGCATATGTGTGCATATGTGTGCATGAGTGTGCATGTGTGTATGTGTGTGTCCGTGTGTGCATGTGTGTGTGTGCCTGTGTGCATGCATGTGTGTGTGCATGTGTACATGTGTGCCTGTGTGCCTGTGTGCATGCAAATGTGTGTGCATATGTACATGTGTGCCTGTGTGCATGCATGTGCGTGCCTGTGTGCGTGTGTGTGCATGCATATGTGCGCATGCATGTGCATGTGTGTGCATACATGCCATGTTTCTGTGTGCATGTGTACATAAGAGAATATTTTTAGGGTTATAACTAGTTCTCGAGTCACTGAGCCCTTGTTTAGATTCAGCTTGCTCCCGCTTGGTGTAGTCCCCCCTTCTGTGTGATGGATTCACCCATATGCAAACTAGTAAATCATCTTCAGATGGTCTTATATTTACTGAATCTTCTCAGTAATTTTAACAAATGACTCTAAAGTAGAAGGATGAACTTATCACTTTACATTAATAAATGGTAAAGTCCAAAGGATTCATTTTCTAGACAAGTATTTAAGAGAAACTATTTTGCATTTTGGGGGAAGTCGTTAAAAATCACAGAGTGAAGCCAAACAGTCCCAAGCATCATTTCAGTGGAGCAGTGGAGCCGACCTTTCATAACGGAGGGTTTGCAGCGTCATTATCCGTACAATTCTGTGACACAGAGAGAATGATAAAATACGTGGTGCTGGGGGGGCGGGGGGTACAGACTTGGGCTCGGATTGCATTCACCTCTGCCCTGAATTACACTGTAACCCACAGCACGGCCACTTTGCCCAATATTGTTCTTAAAAATTTTTTTGATTACTACATTGAATGCTTGGACATGAACAGAAAACACTTTTGAAATGAGGGAGAGGAATCTGCTCTTCTGCCATTTGCCTCTGGGAAGTGTGGGTGGGCTGGCAAACCTTTGTGACGGGCTCACACGTGCTCTGCTTGTAAACCTGTCGTAAATAACAGATGTTGGCTTGTTCGTGCAGCAGCTCTGTGCTTCTTCAGGGAGTCCGGTATTTTTAGCAGGCCCCCATGACCCATTTACAGGGTACCGAGTGGCTTTCTCGAATAATGTCATGTGCTTGCAATCAGATGTCCCTGTCTGTATGTACACGGAGTAAAGATGAGACTTAGGTAACTCTGCATAAAGCTGTTTTAAAGTAACATTCCAAGTTTTGCATTTTCCAGTTTTCAATCAAGCCCTACAATTCTGCACAATTTTTAAAGAGGGACTATTAAAAATAAATTTTTATTTCTGGTTATTAGCTGGCAGGTGTTTTCATCTGCAATAAATTATATTAAGAAAAGCTATTGCTAGTATTTTTCTATTATGTCACGTCTTTCCTAACAGCTGAAGTCAGATTAGATCGTTCCCCATCTTTTCTTCCCTTCTTTTGTGTATCACAGCCTAGGGGAGTGTTTAATAGGTTATCACTAAATTTTTGTGAATTGTATAAATGAATATACAAGCACAAATATACCAAAAATCAAGCTCAACATTAGCGCCATGTAATTCAGTCTTCTAGAATCCAATGTACTCAATTCTAATAGGAAACCAGTAGGTGATGTAATACACACCCACATCAGAGAATAGTCGAGTCAGTTCCGGGCGGGTGCAGGGGAGATGAGAGAGCGAGGAGAGGGGAGGAGAGAAGGGGGTGGGGTGCTCCCACTTCATGGCCCCATGTTAGGGTGTATGGCACACCTTTGGGGAGCAGGACTCAGGTATAAGAGGGCTTTACCTAACAAATGCAAACATTGTAACCTAACTCTTTGCACCCTCAATTAACCTGAAACAATAAGAAAAGAAAACAAACAAACAAACAAAAAAAAAAAACAACTATTTTGGAGGATAAATATGAATAGGAAAGTGTAAAAGCAAGAATTTTTTTTTCTTTTTCTTTTTTTTTTTTTTTTTTTTACTCCTTTTTTACTTATTTTTGCAGTTTTGGCCAGGGCTGGGCTTGAACCCTCCACCCCTGGTATATGGGGCCAGCACCCTACTCCTTGAGCCACAGGCACCACCTTAAAAGCAAGGATTTCTTCTTCTTCTTCTTTTTTTTTTTTTTTTTCTTCAGTTTTTGGCTGGGGCTGGGTTTGAACCCACCACCTCCAGCACATGGGGCCAGCACCCTACTCCTTTGAGCCACAGGCACCACCCTGCAAGGATTTCTTAATATGGCTCACAAAATTCTCATTTTGAAGCTCTCAAGGCTTTTTCCCCCATTTAAAAAGATTTCATATTAAGGGCAGTGCCTGTGGCTCAAAGGAGTAGGGCACCGGCCCCATATGCCAGAGGGGGTGGGTTCAAACCCAGCTCTGGCCAAAAACTGCCCCCCCCCCAAAAAAAAAAAAGTTTATATTACTATGAGGGTACAAATTTTTAGGTTGCAATGTTCTCACTTCCAAGGTAAATTTCAAGTTGTAAAAGAACTCTTCACCTGAAGGGTGTGCTGAACACCCTCACACTGTGCACATCAGGTGAGATCCCCCCAGTATACTTTCTCCCTCCAATCGCCTTCCTCCTCCCCTCCTCACCTCGCCCTCTTGCTAGACTATTTTTGTGTTTTATGGTTTGTATGAGCATGTAATTATTTAAATATTGGTTTCCTATTAGTATTGAGTATGTCGAATTTTTTTTCAATTCTTAAGATAGTTTACTAAGAACGTGTTTCAACTCCAGCCAGGTAAACACAAAAGATACAAGGTCTCCATCTTTTGGGGGTGAATAGTATCCCACGGTACGCATATACCACAGTTTGTTGATGCATTCATGGGTTGATAGGCACTTGGGCTGCTTCCCCGACTTGGCAATTATGACTTGAGCTGCAAAAAACATTCTGGTACAAATGTCTTTGTGATAAAATGCCTTTTCTTCTTCTGGGCAGATACCTAGTATGCAATTGTGGCATCAAATGGAAGGCCAACTTTTACTTCTTTGAGAATTCTCCATATTTCTCTCCATAACAGTTGTATTAGTCTGTAGTCCCACCAGCAGTATAGAAGTGTTCCCTTCTCTCCACATCTACACCAGCATTTGCAGTTTTGGGATTTTGAGATGTGGGCTAATCTTACCGGAGTTAGGTGATATCTCAGAGTGATATTGATATACATTTCTCTGATGATTAAAGATGATGAGTATTTTTTCATGTGTTTAATGGCCATTCATCTGTCATCTTCGGAGAAGTTTCTGTTCAAGTCTCTTGCCCACATAGAAATGGGGTTGTTTGCCTTTCTCTTGTTTAATTTGAGTTATCTGTAGATTTTAGTTATCAGGTCTTTGTCAGATTCATAATGCGTAAACAATTTCTCCCATTCTGAAAGCTGATTGTTTGCCTGCGTGTCACTCTTAGCTGTGCAGAAGCTTTTTAACTTGATCAAATCCCACTTATTTATTTTTGGTGTTGCTACAATTGCCGGGGGGTTCTTCCTCATAAAGTCTCTTTCCAGGCCAAAATCGTTAAGCATTTCTTCCACACTTTCTTCTAGGGTTTTTATTGTTTTATTTCTTAAATTTAAATATTTTATACAATGAGAATCAATTTTTTTCAGTGGTGCAAAGTGTGGATCCAGTTTCAGTCTTCTACGTGTGACTAACCAGTTCTCCCAGCACTATTTATTTATTTATTTATTTTTTAATTTATTTATTTTTATTGTTAAATCATAGCTGTGTACATTAGTGCAATCAAGGGGTATAATGTGCTGCTTTCATATACAATCTGAAGTGTTCTCATCAAACTGTTCAGCGTAGCCTTCATGGCATTTTCTTAGTTACTGTATGTAGGTATTTGTATTCTGCATTTAGTAAGTTTCACCTGTACCCATTCCAAGGTGCACCATAGGTGTGGCCCCACCCATTACCCTCCCTCCACCAAAACCTCCCCCCTCGCTTCCTCTTCCTTGGACCTTTCCCCATAGTCTTGTGCTATTGTTGGGCTATAGCCTTCATGTGAAAGCTATAATTTAGCTTCATAGTAGGACTGAGTACATTGGATACTTTTTCTTCCATTCCTGAGATACTTTGCTAAGAAGAGTATGTTCCAGCTCCATCCATGTAAACATGAAAGAGGTAAAGTCTCCATCTTTTAAATAGCACCATTTTCCCCATTGCTTTTTTTTTTTTT
>CAUYPK010136619.1:0-12186 GCA_963574355.1 Loris lydekkerianus | reverse complement strand
TTCCAGTCAAAATTATATGAGACTGTACTAGGCTTAGCTTGAGACACAGTATGAAATTCCTTTCAAAATGATCTTCCGGTATGTATTCTTAAATTAAATCTTAACTGTGTACATTAATGCAATTATGGGGTACAATGTGCTGGTTTTATATATAATTTGAAATATTTTCATCAAACTGGTTAACATAGCCTTCACCTCCTTTTCTTAGTTATTGTGTTAAGACATTTACATTCTACACTTAGTGGATTTAACATGTACCCTTATAAAATAGACATATATATTATATTCCTAAAAGCATATAAGAATTATAAAATATGATTTTTTCTATAATATAAATAATGTTATGATCAGGTACATTTGTCCTGTACTTAATTCCACTCCAGCAAATATCCACATAAATTTCCATTTTGTTCTCTATGGTGGTTTATATATCTATAAAAAATTTAAACCTATTAAATTAAATGACCTCATTTATGAAAACTAAGTTCTGGTTGTACTCAATTGGGAAATATCAATATATCATTAAAAACCATAGGAAATTTTATATATTTATTTTATTTGGAACCAGGTAAGAAAACAGAGCTGATGAGTAGAGCTAAAGGCTGTAAGTTATGTTACATGTGTGGGAAGAGAAGAGAGAAGACAGATATAGTGTTTCTTAGCAGTACTGTACAGTTAGAGGATCAGAGGACAAATTAAAAAGTGTTAACTTGAGCCATGAAGGAACAGTCCAGGGTCATTGCATCTAAGATCTAGGAGACATACTAGTAGAAACTAGTAACATTAGGACAAAAAAGAAAGAAACTAATAAACTAGAATTCAGACACATTGACTTGTAACAAATGTAAAATGGACACTGGGTAAAAGAGCAGAATCTAGAAACTAGGTTTGAGTCACAATCATTACACACCAGCTGCAAGAAATACATACACTGGATTTTGTGGCTTCTATAGAAAAAAAGATCAATTTTTAAAAGTTTTCAATGGAAAGTAGTCTCATTACATTAGAATTGCTGCCCCAAATTAGAATCAGTCTCAAAAAATAAATTATCTTGGGCCCATGGATTGAAATAAGTAAGCAGGCTAGAGTTAAAAATAAATGCATAGAAAGGAGAAATGAGTGGTCAGCCAAGTCTCCAATCCTCTCTCTTCTCTATTTGGGATTTGAAATTGCTATGCTTATGTTCCCTGAACTCTAACTTTGATACTACTATTCCAGGCTTTAAGTTAGCATTTAAATATATTTGCATTCAGAAGTTTACTGTTTCAAATATTGATTAAAATTTAGAAGGACCTTACCATTTGTAATATTTAGAAAATACTGACTGAACTAGATCATGTTATCTATTACACTTTGTTTTTGGGACAGAATCTCACTATGTCACCCTCAGAAGAGTGCTGTGACATCATAGCTCACAGCAATCTCAAACTCTTGGGCTTAAGCGATTCTCTTGCCTCAGCCTCCTAAGTAGCTGGGACTACAGGTGCCCGCCAGAACGTCCAGTTATTTTTTTGGTTGTAGTTGTCATTGTTGTATGGCAGGCTGGGTTCAAATCTGCCAGCTCTGGTGTATGTGGCTGGCACCCTAGCCACTGAGTACTGGCACTGAGCCTATATATTACATTTTTTTATCCAGTGAAGTTCTATACTTATCTTCAGACTTGAAAGCACGTGTTCTCATTGATGCATGTACAGTAAACATTAAGCCCCTTTAAGTACATTAATTCAATGACTTGCTATCACCTTCTGTTTTCATGCATTTTATTTTTATGATCTTTGTCTGTATACCATTTTAATATGTTTTTTTTTCAGGATGTCAACAATAACCCCACTCACTTATATTAAGACCATCCCTTATAAGGCTGTATGTCTCCATCTGCAGAAGTCAAGTTAGAGACCTAGAATTCTGCATGCTCCTAGCAAGAATCTCTCACTTTTGTTCCTCTTGGCAAATCGGATATCTTCTGCTTTGTGAAATCCAACAATTATTGTTTCATGTTCTTATCCCTTTTTTGGAAGTCACCATAGGAATCTCTGGTCATCCTGGTAATTAGAATCTACATGTAGCTCTGTTCTGACCTCATATCACACATGAATCGGTGTCATACTATGAAAAAGAGTTCCTCTCAGATGATTCCACTGAAATGACTTCACAAAGGAGCACTTTGTAGAGGTCTGGGTAGAGATCTAAGGGAACCAACACAGGGATTTGATGTACTGAAAGACAAACAACCATAAGAAACCAAACCATCGTAAGGACAATGGAAGGAAAGGTGTTTAGGGGGCTTAGTATGAGCTGGAGAAAGGAAAGAGGACAATGGTGAGCAAAAGGGGAGCAGGCATTTTTAGAACAATGGCCTGAAGAAGGGACAGAACATAAGAAAGGACAAAAAGAATAAATATCCTTGTCTTTTTCCTCCCACCATTCATTCTCCTAATATTGCCTCCTCTTATTCAAACCCAGCCAAATGCTGGACAATAAAAAAGCATAGGTGATGTGGTCCCTATGGGTCAGAAGCTTGACATATGACTCAGATTCCTGGGATATACAGCAGAACCAAGAAGAGTGGAGAATGAACTTTGGGGAATTGGTGGTAAAACATATACTCCTTCCTGCCCACTGAAATTAGTTCACCCTTATCATTTGTACCTCAAGATCAATTATCAGAAAAATTCCCTATCTTCTCAACCTTTTCTTGAAAGGCTTTCTTCCCTTTCTTGCTCAAACTGAAAACCAGAAATTATTCCTGAAAATAATACTTTCCTTGAGACCCTCTAAACAGTGGCTGGTTTTCCCCCTACACTCCTTGTTATCTTGGGGCCTACAAGTCAGGTTTCTTTTCATTGCTGCTTCCAGATCATTCTCCCTCTCTGTTTCTTAAATTACCCCAATATTTGAATCTCATGTCATCTGGATTTAATATCCACTACTCATTATTTCATTCATTCACCACTCTTTTGGACACATATCTTTGTATATTATTATATAAATATTTTGGTTCCCGATTCATTGATACTTTCTTGTATATTACTGTCATATAGTTGATTTCAATATCTTGATGACTGTTCGAATGTTCTCAATTACCCATCCCTTACCTTTCTTTCATCCAATTATTTTGTCTTCTACCATACCTCAACCAGAAACTAATGGCCATAGGATAACCCATCAGAATCATAAATCTAGTCTCCCACCATTCAATCACCACCTGGTCTTTCAATATATTATCTCAATTCACCCACCAGTGAACCTTCAATTCACTGATGCTATCTCATTCATATCCCTCTTGTTCTTATTTCCTTTATTAACCAAAATTAAGTTCCATGCTCAAATCATTTCTACTTCTACCTTCCAGAAATCCTCAAATCTCACACCCTTCTCTCCAAGGTCATAATTTGTTGGACACACTACAGCTGGTTAAATCTACTTTTTGTCTGCTTCTTGACAGCACCCACATAGTTAAAAATGGTTGGATCAAAACACATGCTCTGGTATTTAGGTACATTTGGATTTACTGTCCTTCACTTCATGTGATCCTAGTGCTGCCAGCAATCAGACTGTATTTCCTTGCTCCCTTCTCTCTTAGGGCACTAGTTACAGTTTTTTCTTTTTCTTCACATTCTCAATATCTCCTTTTTTATTGTCACTCTTAGCTGGTGAAGTTGTATCCCCTATTTACAATCAGAATAGTAAAGCAATTGAAAGAAAACACAAGGTTTTCATGACCACATCTACCCACTCACCTTTATCTGTGTCTTATATGCTCTAGATTTTCTATGAATGAATTTTTCTATATTTCTAGGTAAGGCCAAGTCCTCCACTAGTAATTCCTTCTCCCCCTAGTCAAGTACTTGGCCCTGATAAAACTCTTCTGTCTTTCCTGAATCAACAAATTTTCAATCTACTAAATCATTTCTGTCTACAAAAATACAGGCTATACTTTCTCCTTAAATTGACCTCACTTCTAATTTCAGCAAAATCATATTTTCTTCCTTTCTTCTACAGCAACATCCCTTGCATTTTATTTTTATTGTATTGTATTGTATTGTATTGAATTGTATTGTATTGTATTGTATTGTATTGTATTGTATTGTATTGTATTGTATTGTATTGTATTGTATTTTTTAGTACTTTACGTCTCTAACTTTTCTCCTTTTGATTTCTCTCGATCTCTCATTTTTCAAACTACCAAAACAACTCCTATTAAGGTCATCAAAAACTTCCATCATTAAATCCAATGGCCAATTCTTAGTATTCATTCTACTTGTTTTAGCAGCTCTCAATAGAGTGGGTCAATCTCTATTCCTGAAAGACTTTTATTAACTTGACAGAACTTCACACACAAGTTGTTTTCCCTTTTGCTTTTCTGGCTACTGAGTTCATCAGATTTTCCTAGGTCATGATTTCTTAGGTCATAACCGCTACCTGTTGGTTTGCCCTTGATGTCGTTCCAGAAACCTCTGTTTCCATACACACCCTTTTGTTTCCAAATGCTAGATCCTCATGCAGGAATGTAGCTCTTAATGCCACTTTTATGGGGTGACACCTGAATGCATATCTTTAGCTTGGACTTCTGGATATTTATGTGTGATATTTTCTTGCATTTCAAGCTTAACATGTACGACAGAATTGACCACCTTGTATCCCCTATACAAAGATGTCCCTTTTCTAGTCTTTGGCACTTTAGTTAAGGGTAATTCCACTCTTTTAGTTGTTCAGGTAAAAAATCTTGGTGCCATCCTTGACTTTTTACCTTCTTTTACATCACATCCCTTCTCTGTTACCAAATCCTGCAGACTCAGCCTTCCACTTACGATTATTTCCCCCTCTCCCCTCATATGATAAACTGACAACAAGTCTTGGCAGGCTTTCTGCAATAATCTCACTGCCACTCCAGTTTTTATTTTTCTCCCCTTCAGTTTGGTCTTAAGATAGCAGTCTAATAATTATGCTAAAATTTAGGTCAGATGATGTCACTCTTGAGTTCAGCATCTTGTAATGGCTTCTCAGCTTCCCTCAAGGTAAAAGCCAAAGTCCTTTCTATGATAGTCAGGAGTTTATGTGACATGTACCCGCTCCCTATGGTATTACTGCCTGACTTCATATGCATCACATTCCTTCCACTCCCAGGCAAAGTAGCCTCTTCCTTCTTTCTCGAATATGTCAGACATGTCCCCTTCTCAGGGCCTTGCACCTTCTGCCTGGAATGCTTTACCTTTTATGTCTCACTCCTTCATGTTACACAAATTTTTATACATCTTCAGTGATTGTTTTTCTGGCAGCTCAATTTAAATGTTTTTGTTCTGTCACATGTTCCATTATCCTCTTCTGCATTATTAATTCTTCTGGGGATTGATCGTGTTCTTATATATGGTATGCTTTTCTATTTATCTTGTTTAGGCTATAAATATTTTTACTAGATTTGATTATCCATGAGGGCTGTGATTCACTTTGTTATTCCATATGCCATTATTTTGTATATGCTTATATATAGAATAAAATATTAATGTGTTTCTCAGATGAAATGAAAACATATAGAATATGTTGAAGTGATACTAGTGTTTGGTATGTTTTGTTTGTTTTTTATTATTGTGTTTACATAGGTAATTCATGCAGCATGCTTTGTAAACTCAGCAATGTGTCCTGAGGAGTTATATATATATATATGTACCTTTATTGTGTTATGGCTCATTCATTTTCACTGCTGCATAATATTCCATAGTGTGTATATGTAGCATATCAAAGTTTCTATTAGTTTTCTCATTATTGATGGGAATTTATATTATTTTTATTTTAAGTTATTGCAAAGATGAACTAAAACTTCTATGCATGTCTTTTTCAGTTTGTCCTTAGGTCTAATAAAAAATGAGAAATGAAATTTCAAGGACAGGAGCTATGCAGGTCTCTATGCTTTATAACTTTATCAAAATGCCAATTACACTCTGAAGAGCAGTGTAGGAGACATCTTAATCCTCTCCAACTTTATTAAAAATAGTATTTTCATATTTTGTAAGTTTTTACTATTCTGGCAGGTTAAAAATCAATGGTGCATATAGATTGTTTATCTTTCAGTTTTAATTTTCCTTATTGCTATTGTATCTTTTAATCTGTTAACCATTTGCACTGGCTATTCTGTGGATTGTTTCTTATGAATTCATCCACTTTTCAATTTTATTGCTTTTTTATGATTTCTAGTAATAATTTATTAATATTTACCTTTAGTCTATTATATATTTTAAAAATATTATCCTATACTTTTCCATTTCATTTATAATTTTCATGCTGTCATTTGCCATACAAGTAAACAAATTTAGTATGTATAAATGATATGATTTACTTCATTTTAATTTTTTTCTGTCCCATTTAAGGAAGCCATTCTTAGTTCAAGATCCTAAAAAATGTCTTTTTCTTCTAACAGTCTTATTTTTACTTAAGTCTTTCATTCTTTTGGAATTTTATTTTTATGAACAGTATATGTTACAGAATAGCCTTCATTTAATTGACTTTTATTTTTGCAATTAAATGTCAAATTGGCTCACCCCTTAAGCAAACTTCTGTTTTTCCCAGGCTGTTTTAAATAGCATCTTTATCAAACACTCAAGCCTCCTAATTCTGTTTCATTGATCTATTTTCCATTCTCCTGCTAACAGTATGCATTTATTTTTCTAGATATTTTATCAGACTCAATAATCCTAGCTCCTTGAGATATGCTAAGAAGAAATATACAAAATAGTCAAGCATGAAATCACAGCTACTCAGGAGGCTGAGGTGGGAGCATTGCTTGAGGTCAGGAATTTGAGAGCAGCCTTGGCATCATAAAGGCCTCATTTCCAAAAAAAGAGGGGAAAAGGAAAAAAAAAACAACAAAAACAAATAGATAAGCAGTATATGAAGTGTATAAGCAGTTCCTTCTCAGAAGTTAGGCAGTTAATGTTCTTATAGTTCAAGCGTTGTAAAGAAAGGTCAATTGGTGGCTCTTAACTAATCAAGTGTTTATGTATGTATACTTTTCAAGACACTAGCCATTACAAATGCAAGATTTGCTCCTCTGAGCTGTTCAGTCTTCTCAGCGAATGTTCAGAATGACAAACGGAAAGCATCTGTAACTTCATTAGCTCCCTACCTATTTTCCAATTGTTATCAAGTAGCAAAGCCAACATAAAATCAATAGTTTCCTTTTGCTATCCCACAGGGAAAGACAGCTTGAAAAACAATCACTAGTACCCAATTGAGATCAGCATTTTATGGCAACATATTATTTGTAAGCTAACTTTTTTTTTTTTTTTAATTACCCGGAAAATTAAACTTAATTTCGATTTGGAAGAGGATGCCTAATTAACCCAGGTTTCGCTTCACTTTCAGCAATGTAGCTATTACTGTATACATAAATAAAGAAATGATTTAATTACTATATAAAATGTCATTTTAAAGTATAAATTGTTTCACCACTGACATATATGTTCATAGTTAATATATATGCATACGGATTTATTTCCAAAGATTGAAAATGGCTTCAAGTTAATTAATGTTATATGTTTACTTTTTCAATTATATCCTCCCTTGTTTTGGAAATAAAGGACTTACCCTGAAGCAGTCTGCTCAATTTCCTCAAAATTATGATCATGCTTTCTTTTTATAATAAGTCATAATTCTGGAACACTTAAAGCTTTATAATTTTTGCTAAGAATACCTTATATATAAAATAATTTCTTCCAAAACATCCTAATAACATTTGTATTTTCACAGAATTTTTAATATTTCTTTCTTGCTTTTTTTTTTTTTTTTTGAGACAGAGTCTCACTTTGTTGCCCTCAGTAGAGGGCCGTGGCATCAGAGCTCAAACTGAGGCTCAAGTGATTCTCTTGCCTCAGCTTCCCAACTAGCTGGGACAACAGGTGCCTGATGCAATGCCTGTCTACTTTTAGAGATGGGGTCCTGCTCTTGGCTCAGGCTGGTCTTGAACCTGTGAACTCAGGCAGTCCACTTCCTTCGCTTCCCAGAGTGCTAGAGAATTTTTAATATTTTAACTTTTCTTTCTATACATGAGAAAAAGCATTTTAATTACAGTTGCTAAGATTCTGGCTTTGATTCAAACCAAAATGCAGGTTTGGTGGAGAATTGGGGAGAATATACTCTACTGGTTCTATTTATTTCAAGGGTTATACTCTGTTTTGTGATTTTTGTGTGTTTATAAAAGCCTCACTCTCTGCCTGATTTCCTTTCTCCTTGATCGACTTTAGGGAGGAGCACTGGGAGAAATCTGGTAGCAGTAATTACCATTGAGATAATCTATTTAGAAACAGAGCTGCTATGTCTGACAGATTCTATCGATGTTGCTGCCTTGCAATTCCTGCCACCATGGAGTAATATACACTGGATTGCTCCTAATCTTTGAGTCTTCTCTTTAGCCTCATTCTAAAACATGAATTTTGGCTTCAGTTGAGTCCTCAACACAATGAATGAATAGGAGGCCAAGTAGAAGTAAAATAAAGATTGTTGTGTTTACCTTATGGAATGAATAGGAGGCCAAGTAGAAGTAAAATATTGTTGTGTTTACCTTATGGAAAAGGAAAAACTATACTATTTTTATTGTGATAGTATCAAGCACAAAATGAATATTTCGTTTATTTCTGTAGGTGTAAAGGCATGGTGTTAATTCCTCAGCTTCTTGTATACCTGTCTCCCCATGATTTTCCTCATAGTACTTAAACTCTTTCTTTCCTGAATGTTGGAACAGAATATATATTCTTATTAAAATAATATGTTTGATAATTATTTTGAGTTACCATGCTATCCTCAAGCGAATGTGCAAGGAATGTGACTCAAAATTAGGTAATGTTCAGTTATCAAATATTAATACAGTGAGTATTCAAGAAATAGTAGGTGTTTTATGAGGCAATTTGAAGGAGAAAAACAGAAGAAACAAAATGCATACCTGAGTATGAAAATTCTACTTCAATCCTATAAACTGTGATAAAGGTCAAAAACTGTGTGCACACCACTGCACAAATATTAGAATGGATATTATAAGAGAAAAAAAATTAATAATTTCCTTACAAAGGAATGAAATTCGGATATATACATGAACCTACCTTAAAAACATGCCAAGTAAAATAAACCAGAGAAAAAGAACAAATACTGTGTAATTCCGCTTATATAAAGGATCTAGAGTAGTCAGATTCATAGAGGCAGAAAGCAGAATGGGCATTGCCAGTGAATGGCAGGAAAGGGAAATAGGATATATTGTTCAATGTGTATAGAGTTTCTGTTTGGGAAGAAAACAAAATTCTGGACATAAATAGTGGTGATGGTTGCAAAACATTGTGAATGTACTGACTGCCACTGAATTATATAGTTAAAATGGTAAATTTTATGTTTACAGCAATGGCACAAAAACAGGTAAGAATAAAAATAAAATTTTTGTGCACAGGAACTAATGTGCATCCTCAGGTGACACTTAAAAACCAGAGAGTCATTTTCATTTTCAGGAAATATTTGGCAGACTCATACATTCTCTCATTCCCAGCAATTTTAGGAATAACTATCAGGCAGAGCCAGCAAGCCCCCATACCACAGAGTTATAATAACAACATATTAAGAGCAGCTGATTTTCACTACCTATTAGCCCCAGTAAAAGTCATGTAGAAACGTGGCCAGCGAGGAGCTTTGTGGTGTAGAAACTGGTACTCGTCCTGCTGTGCCTCCATTATGTCCCTCCTCCAAGCCATAATTCCTAGACTCCAGGAATCAGGGACCTTACAAATGGAGACCATTTGGTAAACAAGATATTAGGATAGCTCATGGAGAGGTACGTTCGATTGTATTTGTTATACTTCCCAGAACAAGTAAATCTCAGAGAAATAAGTTTTCAAAATGATTTTTTAAGCTGGACTTGACCTTTTCATTTCCACCAATTCATTTTCTCTTCCACCAAAATACTCGCATTCGCAGGAAGTGTGGTTGGGTTTATAAAGCATTTTATTGGAAAAGACAGGAAAAAACTCTTTCTCTGTTCCGACCGTTTACCTTTTGTCCTGAGAAGGGTTATTATATTAACTATTTCAATGTACTTATCTCATTCTTTGCAATTCTTTATAGGCCATAATCAGATTAGCTGATGTCCCAGGCTGAGCTTTAATGATCAAAAACACATTCCGCAGCCTTTCCAATTTTTATTGTGTTTACTAGTAAGGGTGTAGAGAGTTCTTAGCAAATCTCAGATCTTAATACAAGGAAGCCAATTCAATTAGCTGGAAATGAGAGAAACAAATACAACTTTTATGCAGATAACTGAATATTTAAAACCTGCTTGACTCAAATACATGCCTTTAAAGGGAGCGAGAGAGGATTCTATATATGAGAAATTTCTAACTGCCTGATTATTAATATATAAGTCAATGGAGCATAAAACCAATTTGGGAAAGAAACAGGTGAGAACCTAAATACCTTAATGGGCAAAGAGGAAATGCCTAAGGAATAGATAAGAGTTTATTGAATGTTCGTCTACCCTGTATCCTAACAAGAAGCCCACTGCCTACTGTCATATAATACAGAAGAAAATTTAGAAGCTTATTTTAAAAAACTTCTTAATGCTCTTGATTTTAATATATTTTTGTTATCTTTGATTTTTCTTACTTTAAATTAGCAAACTAATTTTTTAAAATAACATGTTTGCATGCAGATTATCATCTATAATCCATCTGTTATATTAAAGTCTAAAATAAACTGTCTAATAAGAATGCAAACCAAAGGGTAAAGGGTCATTAGAAAACCTGAAATTAACAAAATGAATTTGTCACAAAAAATATTATATCACAAAAACAATTGCTGCTTTAATTCTTTTGTTATCTTGTTGAGTAGCTGCTATTCTGCCATATTCTCATTGAAAACCTTGAAATTATCATTTGTCTTTCCTCATAGTTAATGTTAATCTTCTGCTTTGAAATGATTTTCCTTTATAAAGCTTTCTGAGTTTTGTTTTTATTTTAGGGTGAAAATTATATGTATGCACTATTTATCCTGCCTGATTTGAAAATCCCAAAGAAATTTAAATTACACATTGACATCTAAGCAAGTGCTACAAACAAAGACTTTCTTCAAAGGAACTGTATTATTCATCTAATGTACATTTATAATTACTACTAACTTGAGTTCTCAAAAGACAGAACTTCTTCATGATCGTGTTTTTACTGCAGCAGAAAAACGTCTTTATTTGTCAAATCTACATTAGCTCAGTATGTTGAGAGATATTAAAATGTGTGTATTTCCAAGTTTTAGAAAACTTTACACAAATATTTGATGCTTATTTCCCTTAAAATAAAAGGGAGAAATTTACCTTTCTCAACAAATGAAATAATCTTATAAAGTAATTAAAGAGTTTGAGAAATGATTAAAATGGTTATTAATGCATAATACTTAATATGATTATGGTTTTCATTGCAACTTTATTGGATGTACTAATACAAATACACATTATGATTATATGATGTAATATCACATGGTACACGCTTCCTGTATATATGTTCATAATAATTTTAAAAAGCAGAAACAAGATTTTAGAAGACAGCTTGAAATAATAGCACAGGTATTATTATGTTATAGAGATGTCCCAGGAATTTACTAAGGGTTTTATTTCAAGCCACTAATGCCTTTTCCATTATGACTGGGGGTAATGAACTTGCAATACCATATAAGCTGATGGAGTTTTGTACAACCTCCTAAGAAGCTGTGTGTTTTATTGCTTATGTCCCCTCATTTATGTAGGAACTAGAAGGGCATTCATGTGTAGATGGTGCTCAAGTCAAAGCTTCGGTGACTCTTAGGTTTACTCATATCTGAGCATATCTAAAGTTTGGGTAGAAGTACGTTTGTCAATTAGTCGTTTAGAAACACATAGTAAGACGGGAATAGAGAGGCATACACATAATGAGCTCAAGGCAGTGAGAGATATTACAAGGAGGGGTTTATCTGCTGCTTAGATTGTGCTGCTTTTCAACCCCTTAGCCACTTCTTTTTTTTTATTTTATTTTATTTATTTATTTTTTTATTTATTATTATTTTTTTTATTGTGAGAGAAGGGGCGGGGAAAGAAGGCGGGGGAAGAGGTGCGTGACAGGGTCGGGCCAGTGGCATGGTACCACATTGGCTGTATCTAGGTAGAGGCAGTTTCAGGCCGGGCCTTGCTGAGTC